>JACEGR010003470.1:0-104327 GCA_014170235.1 Listronotus bonariensis | reverse complement strand
TATTTTAAGTTTTAATTAAAAAGTTGTAATATTAAACCTTATTCAAAAGGTATTGGTTTTTGAGATATTAAAAAGTAAAAATTGCGATTGCAATATTTAGTAATAAGTCGGCACTATTGCTAACTTTGTTCAGGGAACGTCCATTAATTACGTGATGTTTTTTCACCAAAATTTTGACCCTCCTCCCCTCTAGTGATACTTGGTAAAGTTTTAAACTAACCCTCCTTCCCATTCTTTATAACGGGTATTTTTTTGCTTTAAAATATACTATTATTGTTCTAAAAGATCCGACACGACGTATTCCATGGCTCCGACCCCATAAGGCGTCGTGCGGCAGGCCATCCAAATCGTAGACCACTCCTCGCGTCCGCTCGGTCAGTGATTTGGTACCAAATTCATTGCCATAATAATCTCAATCAAGGGATCCAAGGACAACAGATTTCTGCATGTTTCATCACCAGTTGTTCGGGTTTTATTTTGACATGCTGGCATGTTCCTCAATTATTAGGATAACCAATCGCACGGTATACTTCGGATAGAGCCTCCGAAGTTCGCCAAAAAGATCTTGATATTTGGCTGGCTCGTGTCTTCCGTTCTTTTATGTCGATGTTAGTTTTCGCTAGGGCGGAAAACTCTATTACATAAATGTTGTGATTTGTCTTATCAAGGGGAACGATGCCGGGTTTACTCGCTTGAACTTGATGCGTGGTTGGGAACGCATAGTTACAGGATATGCGGCAGTTATCATTTTCCACGACTGCCTCAATGTCACCGGGAGCAAATGGCATTATTGCTGTTTCATCGATGCCGTAGTAATGCTTCAGGTGATAAGTACCAAAGTACCCGAAGAGCGTCATTATGCCGATGGATGTACAGCATGCACTGGATAAGCTGACAATAAGTGTATAAGGGTTTCGGGTTGCTGTCGACAGGCTCGACACGCGGTGTCAAGAATGTTGGAAAATTGGCTTCGGTACACCAATGTGTTAATTACCCCATCTTGGCATGCTAGTAAGAACCCCTCGGTCTCAGACTTAAGTTCGTCGGATATCCTTTTATTATTATTAATATTACAATATCATATTTAACTAAAAGTAAGGTTTATGAAACTTTATTCAAGATAATAAAGAATCATTATAAAAATATTCGGGTAGACATAAAAATTGCAAGCTTTTTACCAAAAAATAAATACACATAATATATTTCCTACCCCCTCCTCCTAGTGATGTTTGGTGATTTTTTCTGAACGCCTCCCTCCCCTGTTTAAGCCTTACATGATTAATGGACGACCCCTTACCAAAGTTTAATTTAAAAACATGCTGCTGCATCACGCAGAATTTAAAAGTTATTTTTGTTTTTTAATGTCGATTTAAAATAAGAAATAAAAAATTATATATATTTTTTAATATCTTTAAAAGTTTTTGGAACCCGGTAAATTTTAAAATGAAACATTAAAGGGCTTTCTATTACGAAATTTTGCTCTAATTCAATTGACTTGGTATCTCATATAATTTCCTATATCCCAATGATCAGCTCGGAATTTAAGACACCCTGTATAGATAAATATTGTTACAATAACGATGTTCGTATAACACGGAAAAAAAAACGTCGAATTAAAAAGTTTTTTATAAAAGTCTCTTGTATAATAAATTGCATATATACCCATTTCCTTGTATAAAAAGAAAATTACCTGAGGGTTGTATAAAAGCTAAGCACTAGAAACCGTGTTTGTAAATGTTTAACTTATTTTGCCAACAGGGTAAGGCAACAATTTGTTTGCTACACTGCATGTTTAAAATTAAGAATGTAGGTAGGTATATTTTGATTAGGTTTTAAAAAAATGCAATTATAAAATAAAAACAGAAGTTTTATAAAACATTAAGTTTTTGTAAGAGGTCTAACACGATACTAAGCGTTAGCGTCAGCGGCTAGCGTTGAGAGGAAAAGGTGAAAGCGCTGTCTTTGATCTTTATGCAAGAATAAAAGAACTTGTTTTTTTAAAAACAGCCCCTTGACGCTGACGCTGGTTTAGTGTGCCCGAGGCCTAATACATACTAAAGTGTCAATATTTTGTGCAGACCAAATCATAAGTCGCTATCTCTAATATTAACCAAGATACCCTGCAATTGCAACGGAAGTCGGACACCCTGTAGGGTAGGGCGGGGCTAGTTGAGAAATTTTTAACTTGATCAGTTATAGCTCCTCAAAAATAAGTCTTAATGGCTTATATTGCATACTGATGGATTAGCAATTTATCCCTTATTAATAGTGTCCATAGTAATTTCTTTCTAATAAGTCAAATTTAGGAGCTACATCTATTTTAATGTAGATAGTCAAGTATGTCCAACGTACCCCATAGGTGAGGTAAGTTGAGCAAGGGTATGGGACTAGAGGAGCACTTAGAAAGTATAGTCAAATCATGGCTTGAATATTAGATACGTTTACAATAAAAATACATTTTTACAATTTGCTTTTTATATTTATAATCTTATAGTGACAAAACAACAAATCTCATTAATAAAAGAGCAACGTGCCTAGCTTAGCTTAACTATTGAATCTAATACCTATCAATTCATCATAGTTTTTAAACTTTTTAGGCAGTTTTATTTTACTTCTCTTATAATGACTTCTGTATCTGTTAAAATTGCAGCTTTTCTCTATCTTCTATTTGATTTGGCTTCTTTTCTTGGGTATGGTCAAACTATTTCCAGAGAAAATTTATAAGTTAGATAGGTCAGGTCGTTTTCTTTGTTGCTTGTACAAAGTTCGGGTTGCAGGAGACTCTAGTAGTCCTACTGTTATAAGTCCGTATCCTAAAAAATAAAAAAAAACATTTTATACTTAAAACCATGGGGTTAGTTGGGCAACTGTAGCTCAACTAACCCCAACCTAAAATTTTAAAGGAAAAGTAAATTTATTAGAAAACCGGTTAGAATTATATCCAAAATCTTTATACATAATTAAACTGCAATAAATTTACTTAAGATTAACACTTACCATATTGAGAACGGAATACGTTTAACTATCACAGATAAAATTTTCCGGCTTGTAATTATTTAACTTTTTAATCACAAAATAAACAATGCGCACGGATACTTTTCTTGATCGCCACGTCACCGCTAGTGGTCACACAATGAGTTCTCCTCGCGCAACCCCTTCTTTATGCTATTTAATGCTTTCGCGTGCGGTCGATAGTTTTTGAGATATTTTGATTGCCCAATTTACCTCTATGCTCAACTAGCCTCGCGCTACCCTACATCAGTCCGTAGATACCAATGATCTAAAAATTAAAAGGATTGCTAATAGAAAATGATCCCCATATATTTTCATTTTACCTGCGCACGAAATTTTTACCCCACACTGGGAGAATTGCTGTACACCTTTGCACATGCGCAGTTCTTATAACAGTTACCATTTTCATTTAAAACCCAATATAGTGTTGGCAACATTGACAAAATTTGTAGTATTTTAATAAATATAGTGTTTGCAACACTGAAAACGTTTACCTATACAGTGACAGGATCACACTCATCCTAATTTAATTTATAATTTGGGATTTCCCGATCGTAAAATCGAGGTAAAATTGCCGCTGTCGGCCGCCCAAATCCAATCTCCCATCTACGGTCGACCGTTATCAGGTATAATTATTTGTTATTATTTGGTATTTGTGCGTTGTGAGTAATTCTTTGTGTTTTTTTAACTTTTGTGTAATTTAAGTTTTGCATAACCAAAACTAAATAATGAGAAAGTAGCAAATTTTCTGTTTTAAATCATACTCTTTATTGCCATGCAGTCAATTTTTTAGAGATCAATAAATTCCATTATTTTTGAAATAGTCATGGTTTGGGTTAATTTTTTTAAACGGGAAAAATTGTATTTAAGGATTATAGAAAAATATACATGGCGTTCCATTTAAAATAACAAACTTGCCCTATATACGAAAATTGGCCGTTTTCGTAAGAAATAAATGTCACAACCAAAGGGCAAGGTTATAAAAAGAAACATTAAAAAATCTAAGGCTTTCTGCGAACACTGCATTTTGATAATTTTATTTGTTCTAAAATTATTCGCGGTCAAAATGGGTTAAAATTTAGTCGGACACCCTGTATTAGCATTTGACTGATGCATTTATAATCACACAAACAAATTGGCATATGTTAGATTTTGATATCTTTAAAAGGTATAGAAATATAATACTAAGCCATTATGGGTCCATTACTAATTTTAATATTTGTATTTCGCGTTTTTTTTGTGGCTTCAATTACAAATATGAGATCAGAATAGCCCTAACCACAAAAATAAACAATTTCAATGGCATTAAACGCCAAATTTAACTGAACGATAACTGCTACGGCAACGGGAGCGAAATATCAGTTTATGAATTAAGATTTATTCCTTAAACAAGTTACACCAAAACTAATTGCTTTTATGATAAAATACCAACCATTCAGTTTTGTTGTGTCAAGGTAGTGTTAAGAAGGAAGATAATAATGCGAAAAAAAAATTTGTGCAGGTTGAGTCAAAGTGGGTCCTCATGATTCAAAAATAAGGTGTTTTAGCAAAAAATGGAATTTAAATTGAGATCAGTGCTTCTAAGCACTCCCGTTTGCTAAATTTCAATAAAATCAGCGATACGACCGAAAAATAAAAAATTATACAACAAAAAATAGTCCCCAATATAAAACCGGTTTACTTTTAGGGACTGCTATGAAATACGAATACAGACTTAAAATAAAATATTTAAATATGTATACCTAGAAACAAAATTACTTGGTATATTTTCTTTATAAATAAATCATATACAAAATGTTAAACCCGGTCCTGTTGTTTCTTTTTCGCTAGTCACAAATTTTTACTGCGCATGCCCACAAGGGGACTGCGCAGTGCCCAGGTAGGGGTTATTATGATTTTCGTTGCAATCATCCATATTTATTTTTCAGATAATTGGTAGATACGCGTCAGTTTTCTATATGCCGCCCATGTTTTTCTGTGGTCTGGTTGTCTCTTCCCAATTTAATTTTCTGGCCCAAAGGTTAAATTGTATTTCTCTGCAAAATAAACAATTTCATTCAATTGCTATTTAAAACTTGATTTCTGTCTACTCCTAAGTGGTATTATTTAATCACATTTAATATCTCACTTACTTTAACCGAGCTCTTTGTAAGCGGTTAAAGCGTATACGCTGACATGTAATTTAGTGGATTTATTAAGTGAATTTAAATATTTAAATGTGTTCCTGTTCTTCCATTTATAACGGAAATTACTTCCAAGCTTGTCCTGAGCAAAATACAAAAGACTACAAAATTTACATGGAAAATGCCCTTATTTGAAATATACCTCAAAAACATACATTAACCGAGGATAATATGAATCGTTTATTTCAGAAACCCGCCAACTGCACTTTCTTAAATTTTTTGGCCAAAAAAAATTGAATAGAACTTAAGAACTTCCTTAAAAAAATGTTATTTGTATTAACACTTTAATACTCATATTTTGTTAAAACAAAACATAAACATTTCTCTTACGAGCGTGCGGAAAGGTCCACTTTTCCGCACGCATTTGAGTGCGCAAAGTTGCACTTTTCCTCACGGCGTGCGGAAAAGTAAAACTACTTTAAAATCTTACAGGTAAGCAAGATTTATATGTATTTTAGTAATTGTAGGCTATTTCATGCAATATACGAAGCCGTTGCAAGTTTTAGTTTATTCTCTTTTTGTTTGTTACTCCGTAATTTTTGATATTTCAACTAAAACACATAAAAAAACATTTTTTTAATTACCCCGTATAATAATAATATATGATTATGACAAGTCGAGCAACAATAAGTAATCTTGGTGATTTTAACACATGTCAGATTTTTTCTTCGTTTCCATATGAACAAGCAATTGCACAAATAAATTTCAATACAAACAAGCATTTTTAATGAAAAGGCGTCATAGTATCTTTTTTAATTAAATAAAAATCCGACAAAAATAATTATTTAAAATGAGTAGTTCCGATGAGGAGATACCAAATTCTATCCTAGATGCAGCAAATACCGTAAGTTTGAATTTATTACCAGCAAAATCTCGTGAAAAATATGAGAATCAATAAATATAGTCATTTCGAAAACTAGTGCTCCAGCAAGGGGACAAAAAGTATTAAAGAAAAAGTGTTCTTGTCCTATTTTGTGAATTTGCAAAAACATATAAACCTAATACTTTATGGAGTAAGTACTCTATGTTAAAATGTGTCCTCAAAGTGAAAAGGAACCTTGATTAAAGTTCATATTATAAGCTAACATCACTAATTAAACACCAAAACGTGGGATACCGGCCAAAAAAATCAAAAATTTTATGCAAAGAAGAAGTTTCAAGATTCATGAAAGGAGCACCTGATAATATTTACCTTCTAATAAAAGTTGCTACAATTTTTGGATTAGCCGGTGCTTGTAGGAGAGATGAACTTACAAAAATAATGATTGATGACATACAGGATAATGAAAATTTAATATAGGTGAAAATTCCTGACAGTAAAAATAACACTTTAAGAATCTTTGTAGTGTCCGATGAAACAAATAACGGACTTTATCTTCAATTGTACCGTAAATATGCAAATTTGCGAAAACCACATACCTCACACAGACGCAATATGTGGGAATAAATTCAATAAGTAAAATGCCTTCTGAAATTGCTGCATACCTAAAATTGAAAAATCCAGAAAAGTACACTGGATATAGTTTTCGTCGATCCTCTGCAATTATGTTTGTGGATTCTGGAGAAGAAAGTACCAATGTCAAGCGACTTGGGGGCTGGAAGTCAACGGCTGTAGCTGAGAGCTACATTGATGAATCCACAAATCAGAAAAAGGATATGTCGAATAAAATATTGACCATGAACAACTCCCTCCTAAGCTAAGTCAACCTTCATCAAGCTGTACAATAAGCGCTTCCATAAGCCACCCGCTAAATGAAATTACAGGTTCTGCAATTAATTTACAATATGCTAATAACTGTTCTTCTGTTGTAAATATTATCAGCACATAATTCCCATTTATAAATATGTTAAAAAGTATCACTTTGCGCACTTGTTAGGAAAATATCTATTTTACACTTGACGGGTTTCTGCAATAAACAAACTTATCTCTAAATGGTGCGGAAAAAAATGCTATTACAAATTTCTGAGGCTAAAATATGACGATCTAGACTAATGGTAGGTTTACATCTGACATTTATTGCATAATATTTATGTCAGACAGACAATTCTGGCTAATGTAAACGGTCAAAAATTTATGTCTAATAGAATTTTTTGTTTACATTAGCCAGAATTTCTGTCTGACATAAATATTATGGAATAAATGTCAGATGTAAACCTACCATAACTTACCTTAGTCTAAAAGTGGATGGGTGTATCTTCAATACAGGGTGTAAAAAATTGTTTTGGTTTTAGTGACGCCCACAAGATTAAATGTGTCTTTGCTCAGCAGAACTTGGCCGCTCACAAGTAGACGTTAAGTATTGGATGACTATTTTCGCGATATAGAACATTATTGTGTTTTAGATGCATTAAGTTGAACGAGATTTTTGGCGCTCCCATCCAATATCAGATTAGTCTATAAAATGGCGCCCCCAGCTTTGCGATATCTGTCAAAATAAAAAGTTATAATGTAAATAAATTTTAAGTTTTAGGTAAACTGCCCTTTGGCAGTATTTAAAAAAAGTACTTTTGTCTTAAAATTTTAGAATTTGCAAACCTTGATTTGTGGGCCAAATATCAACTGAATTGGTTTAAAAATAAATGCAATATGGCGAAAAAACCAAAATAAAACTTAAACTTTGTCGGCTTGTAACTCGAAAACGAATGATCATTTTGAAAAACAAATATATTAAGCTCTACCCTTATTTTGTCAAGTAGAATCACCTCCTTAAGTTTCGTGATCGATTTTTGAATCACGCTGTATATTTATATAGTTTTATACCAATTCAATTTGTTTTTCTTTTTGTACGCATTTTTAAGATATTTTAAGAATAAATTAAATAGTACAATTAAATCAACGCAGTTAAAAACGCAAAATGTGGATTGTGTTAAAATAGAATTACTAATAATATTTATAAAAGGCAAAATATTCACCTTAAGCCGCGCCCAGACTTGCAACAACTCGCCGCGCCGCTTCACGCTGCATACCCCACCACAAGGGCTTGGCAAATGATTTGCTGATGATTCTGAGCTTGTTGGTTTTTTTGGCATCAAAGGAGTATGCAGGTTGGTTAGTTTGAACGGATGTTTGGCGAATTGTTACAAAGTCTGGACGCGGCTTACGGTGAATATTTTCTCTTTTAGAAATATTATAGGTAATTCTATTTAACACGAACTATATTTTGCGTTTTAGACTGCATTGATTTTAACTGACAAATATCAGAAATAAGGTGGAACGTACAAATTACTTACTTTGCAACAATCGCGATTTACTCACTTATCTCGATGGATTGTCAATGTTATTACCTACGCGAAACAAAAGTTACATATCATGGGCGAAAAACCGGTTTTTGCGCAAGCAAATCGAACGTAAACGCACCTGGCGCCTAACAGACTATCCGCACTATTGGAAAGAATTTGTAGACGGCGGCCTGGTTTTCTGTTCGAAGTACGGTAGCTTATGAGCGTCACGGTCGGACCGCGGACGGAGGGTACGGCGTGCCGGTGTTTGTATTTTGCCACGGCTTTTAAGTGCGCATGTTCATCCACCCGTCCATTTGTTTACGGCGCGAGGTCGCTAAAATCCGAAAATTGCTTCTTGTCACTGCGGATCTAAATGTAGGTTATCTATGAATTTACTGTGCTTAAAATGTTAGTTAACTTAACAAGTAAACTAATTAATATAGCAAATAAATTTTATTGGAAACATAATTTTAACCCAAGAACAATTTTTATTAAAATTATTTTTGTTAAACAATTAAAAATAGTATTAGGTTTAAAATATAATTTGTTTTGTAATTTAAAGTTTAAAAAGATAAATAAATAATCTAAAGTTAATTTTTCTGTAAATAAGTAAATATAGTAAATGCAAGTATGTAATTTAAAGCGAGTTAATTCACTTAATTTAAATATTTAAATTCTTCCCTGGTTCTTCCATTGTAAAGGGAAATTAATTCTCCGTTCACGTAAACCCAAAAACAAAGGGTTGCTAAATCTCCATTAAAAATGCACTTATTTGATGTGTGCTTTTAATCTTTTACAATTAAATTTTTGCCTAACGATAAAACCAGCATCGGAGCTATTAAGGAATAAAAATAATTCTTACAAAAAGTGCTTTTACAGCAAATAAAAGAGAAATATTGCACAGTAAAATAAGGCTAGGCACTAATACTACCGGCCTTATTTTGATATCTGAGCTTGCGCAGATACATGGTGGGATAAGGACTCTCTTAATAGGGATAGTGCCTGGCTTTATTTATGTCGGTTTTAGGCAAAGAGAATAGACAAGGATAGAGGATCAATCGCCGTTTCGAAAAGTGGCACAATTTGAAGAAAGGGTCTGCGGGATGGCAGGGCATGCGCATACGCACTCCCAATGTCAAAATCGGCGGTATATTCAAAAACATTGATTTATTGAGTAAATATACATAAAACATTAATAAAAAGTGTAAAACGTGGTTTATACTGAAATTTATTAATATTTTAATGACTAAATAATTAGTAGGTAGTAGGTAATTTAGTGCTAATGGTGTATTAAAATCTATTTGGTAGAAGACTATTTTTTTCTTAGATTGGAATAGGTTAATGTGGAAAAATGTATAGGTATAAATTTTAGGGAAATGAGAACTGAAAATAAATATCTAAATAGAATTATTTCTTGAAAATTAAACTTTTATTGCGAGATTACTTATTTAGCATAAAAAATGATATTAAATGTAAAAGAAGTGTATAATTTTAAGAAATATATGAAATTAGCATGCTCAAACTTACCAACCAAATAAATTTTAGATTTATGTTGATCCTATTTAGTTGAAAGGTATTATAGTCTATAAGTTAATATTACCTACTTATACTAAGAAAAGCGTAGTAGGATTTCAGTTTCCATAGGCCACTGTGCTTGGTCCATTTTATTAGATATCTACATACTTGTTTTTTAGGTATGAGGAAGCAGATAAGATTGTCGGTTTTAATTAACAATGAAAATTTAAGTTTCCACATTACTGGATACTTATTTTGAAATAAAATACTTTTGTAATAGAAGCTCAAAAATGCTCGTTATTGCAGAAAAAAATCCTAATCCTAAACATTTTTTTCCACAAATTTTCAATATTGACAAAAATAAGTGTACTTTCCTCTTAATATAAATTTATAATTTTTAAGATCTTTCATATACCTACCACTGAAAACAATTAATATCAAATGGTTAAATTTATTCGTAAAATTAATAGTAAGTTTGCCTTATGGTACGAACTTAAGTAGACACACTCTATATCTTGGTTTGTACCTTAACTGGGTCAGTTATTAAGTTTTTTAAGTGTTTAGGCTTTAGGCCTTTTTATTTTTTCGCTTTAGTATAATTTTTATCACAATTAATACTTTTTAAACTGATCATTTGTCTGTCTTTTACAGTTCAAGCAAATTTTTTAAATAGAGAGTGACGCACACAGAAATCCTCTATTGGTTCATTGTGCTTTTACCTCCAGCAAGATATTCATTAAATATATTTTACGAATGTATATAAAATATTAATGTATATAATGTTTTGTTACATAAATAAATCCTATATAAAGTGTTAATTTGTTTTTATTCAAAAAAAACCACCTAAAAAATTTAGAAAATAATTTATTAAAAAACCCATAAATTTCCACAAATTTTGTTTCAATAATTTATATCTATAACACAGGTCACACGTAAAATCAAACCGAATAAAACACAAAACAAATATACAGCCACAACAATCACAAAACATCAGCCATATTGAACATGTGAAAGTCAAGAGTTTTGACATTTATAACAGCCAATAGCAAGCCGGAAAAACAACCTCCCATACGCATGACGAGTAATCCCGCTGTGTTAAGTTAACCATCAAACCGGTGAAAGTTCGCAAGATATTTGGCTGATAGTATTGATTCAGACACAAAAATGTTACGTAAAAAGTGCGTACTGAAACAAAAAATTATAAATAAATCCATACTTTTAACCAAGCACGTCCTTTTTACCAACGTTAAGCAAGAATAAAATAAAACTTTGACGAGCTCTTTTGGTCGCTGAACACAATTACAAGTCGCAGGTGTGTGCCATTTCTTAATTGGTGGGGGTAAATCAACTGTTTCCCTCCCCTTGTCCAGTCTCTTTGGTAAAATAAGACCAGGCACTAATAATACCGGCCTTATTTTGACATCTGAGCTTGCGCAGATGCATGGTGGGATAAGGACTTCCTTAATAAAAATAGTGCCTGGCTTTATTTATGTCGGTTTTAGGTCGTGCCTTATTTTGGTCTTATTTTAACTTCGGAACTGTTCGTCTAACCGAACGGCTGCCGAGCACAAAATCGGAAAGTTTTTAGAAGTAAAAATACTTAAAACCTTGCTTTTTTAAATGTATTTCTTTAATTGTGGTAAACAAAACCCTACAACACAAAAGAATAAAGAAAAACAATTAAAAATTTTTTCCTGCTTTTTTAGGTGAATGGTATTGTCAACATGATTTGCAATAACTCTAAATTATGGGTATAAGCACTATTTAAATAAGGCCGGTATTAATAATTCCCGAGCTTATTAAGGCAACTTGCAATAATTCTCTAATAACTAGATTTAAGGGATAAACAAAAATAAAGGTAAAAGTCTAGTTCTTTCGTGTTTGGCTTTTAAATAAAATATTTGTTCTGTAAAAAAAAGTATGTTATTTTTATCATAATAATTCTGCATAAAGGCAAAATATGGAAGTTTTATTTTAATAATTAATAGTTAAAAAAACTAAAAAACACGCTTTTATATGCAACCGAACTAAAAATTAGAAAATAATTTTTCATTAAAAAAATATTGTCATTTCATAGTAAAAAGCGTGGGGTGCATTTTACTATTTTTTCATAACTTTTCCATCATAGATATTTGCAAATATAATAATTATAACATTTAATATATTTATCACCCCACGCTTTTTACTATAAAATGACAATATTTTTTTTAATGAAAAATTATTTTCTAATTTTTAGTTCGGTTGCATATAAAAGCGTGTTTTTTAGTTTTTTTAACTATTAATTATTTTTCATTTTTTAGTTTTTGCTACTCTTGACAAAATGGCGAAAAATTCCAACAGATTGCAACTCACTAAAAATTTCTTCTTCATTAAGTAGCAAAGTTTGAAATTTTGCCAACAGATGGCAATCCAGGCAACCCACTAAAAAATGTCTTCTTCATTTAATAGCAAAGTTTGAAATGTTGCCAACAGATGGCAACCTAGGTGTTGTTTTTATAATATAATGGAATTTTCTTTCCTGGCGATCCAAAAAAGATAACGGGATACTGTTTGCAGATTATTGCATTGTCATGTTTCCTTAATACGTGTGCAAAGTTTCAAAGAAATCGAATAGCTGGAAGTTGGTTAAAATTAGGCTCAAAGATTCCGTTACATAGGCAGCCAGATAGATAGTTACAACCCAAGTTAATAAAAGCGTGTTAAAAATAGGGTTGGTTTTTGGCTATTTTTGCAGATGGTATAATTTTTAATATCATTTTCACACATGTTTTTCATAAATAGCTCTATGAATGTTGTTTCTTAGATAGTCAATCGTTTGTCAAATATTTGCGTAAAAAATATAACAGTTAAAAAAACATTAAAAAAGTCAAATATGGGTAATACAAGATCCGAGTAGGAAGCGAACTTCACCCGTTCTGTTTACCGGATTAAAATAGGAAGTTTCCTAATTCCGGTAATAAAATTCAAGAGCGTATTCCTAAGCCATTTTTTCCAAAAAAAGTTTGTATAAACATGAGTCCTTTAATTTTTTTGTTCTTAAGATGAAAGGGGTTTAACTTTTCAAAAAATTTCTAAAACACTTTTTTAAGTAAAATTTGTTAGACTAGATATAAACGCTAATTTATTAGTTATTTGTTGTTGTGTTACATAATTGCTAGGTCCGGTGATGGCTTAGCGTGTAAGGCATTAAGTCGTTGAGCGCACAACGGACGTAGGGTGGGTTCAAATCCTGCTGAGGCCAAATACTTAAGTTGGTCGGAAATTTAGTGGTTAGCTCAACACCAGACGGACAAAGTGCAAAATGTATCGACGCTAAAGGCCACCAAAGGACCAGGTCGCCGGAACACACTTTGCCGTGTCCTGCGCAACCGTAAACGTGCAGACCCCACTCAGTTGGTAGGTTCAGTAGTGCCTCCTGGGTGGGGATGAGGTTTTAAATTGTCGCTCATAGGACCGTGGTTCAGAATCCACATTAAGCTGTAGGTCCCGTCTGGCTGACATCACCCAGACGTAAAAAGACAGGGCGCACAATAAGCCGAACGGCTTCAGTGCATGGGATATCCCGGCCCTATTCTAATCTAATCTACATAATTGCTAATAAGAAGAAGTTATATTACCTAACTTTTTGAAAGAAAAAAAAGATGGCCGCAGTCACAATATGGCGAATTACCTATTTTCCACAACTATGTACTTTAATATGAAATCGTTGGTTAGTTTTGGTTAATACCAAGGCATTACCAACTACCAACTTGTGGCGAGCAGTGGTGCAGAGGCTAGCGTGTCAGCCTCTCACCGAAGCAATCCGGATTCGAATCTCGGTGTCGGACATCGGATTTTTAATAGCTCGTCACCATACAGTTGGCAATGGCAAACCACTGTGTAGTATTCTACCATTTCTAGGTAGTAGTTATTTTAAAAATAACGTCCGTGGTGGCACTACCGCGTTGTCTAAAAGGTGCTGTGAAATGCAACTGCATGTTTCAGTGCTTGGATAACGTTGACGGAACACGACAATATTGGGTTAAACATCCAGTAACTCGGCACTCACGGTACACTGGTATTTAGGCATAAGCCTTCGTGAGATGTCATAAAGATAAAAAAATAATAAATGAACTTAATAAAATAAGAAGTATTAAGTAACAACAAAACTAAAAACTTGAAAATAAATGGTGTTAAAAAAATGTTTATCGGTCTAAAAAATAATTCGGTAAGTCCTAGCTACCAGATCGCACCAATCTTCTCATCAATCTGGTGTATTGATCGAACCACTAATAAAATCGTTAGACATTTAAAATTTTTATTTTAATATTTACTCTAAATACGCTACGCCCAACAATTTTATTATCTGTCTAATCAATACACCAGATTGATGAGAAGATTGGTGCGATCTGGTCATTTAACATAAAAAAATACATTATTTATTTACTTCTCAATTTACACACGTAAATAATATGTTACTTTTAATACACACGAGAAAATGAACACATAATAGCGATTAAAAATTTTGCAACAGTTTTAAAACAGTTTTTAAATTCTTTATTTAGAAACAGAAATTACTTTTTCAACCGTACAGACCAGATACAAACAAGCGCTTTATCTTTATGGAAATATGCTTTTTGTCCTTGCGTTTAATCCTTGAGCAATTAGGTTTGTGATAAATATTTTAGGTAAACTCTAAACTTCAAATAAGGTTAAAAGTTAAAAAGTTCCAGCGAAATATGTTTTTACGTTTAATTTTAGCTCTGTTTGGCATAACAAAAAGTTATAACATTTTAATATGGATGGTGGAGGGGAGGATAACCATCTCAATGTTTTAAAAAGTGTCCGTCGAAAGGAGCAACTTAAGGTGGCGCCACCGTAGCCAGAGGAGATTTTTTAACCAATGAGCAAGAATTATTGGAGTGAGATATAAAATGAAAAAGGACAGATAGATACAAAATAAAAAAAGAAAGAAATACCAAAATCCCTCCACTGGCTACTGTGGCGCCATCCCAATTTGCTACATTCCGATGGCCACTTTTTCAACTTTTCCGCCATAAAAGATGGTTATCCTCCCCTCCACCATCCATACATTTTAACTTCGGTGCTTCTATAGCCACACTCCACGGATTTCCGTGCCTGTAATTCCTATATAGCCTCATATGGATTAAAATTTTCTGTGATTTTAATAATTTATAGTCACGGATATACAAATCGAGTTTTACCTTTGACTGAAAAAAAAATCATTAGTTATTGTTGTAGATGTGGAAGCTTGGACTAGATAACTAGAACTAACCAAAACTAACCAGAACCAGAAATTGAAATTTAAAATGTCTATATACCTATTCCCAAGAAAGGATCTAAATCCCTTCCATCTAACTATAGACCAATTTCAATTCTCTCAGTTCTTTGTAAAGTAATGGAAAAATTAATTAATTCACAAATTCTTGAGTACTTAGAAAAACACAAAATTTTACATGACAGGCAGTATGGATTTCGCCACAAAAGATCTACAGCAGATCTTCTTTCCTTCGTATCACACTGTTGAAATAAGTCTCTTGAGTTTCTAGGTGAGTCCCAGATCGTTGCTCTTGATATATCCAAAGCTTTTGACCAGGTCTGGGATGCCGCACTTCTTAATAAACTTCCCTCCTATGGTCTTTCAACTAAACTTTGTACTTGGCTCTCTAGTTATTTATCTAAGAATCGGCGTATATCAGTTATTGTGGACGGCCTTCTTCAAGCTTTCACCAAGTAAATGCTGAAGTCCCTCAGGGCTCAGTTCTGGCAACAACATTGTTTTTCTTCACATCAACGACCTTCTCTCGTCCACAACTAATTCCATTCATAGTTTCCCCGACGATAGTACCCTTCACTGGAGTTTTTAGGTTCCTAAACCCATCACTAAACCTGACTTGAAAAACAAACGCAGAGCGATGCAGATATCTCTTTCGCAGGATCTTAATTTAATATTGGATTGGGGCGCCAAAAATCACGTCCATTTTAATACATTCAAAACACAATCATGTTCCTTGTAGCGAAAAGAGTCATCAAATACTCATCCTCTACTTACGAGCGGCCAAGTTTTACAGAGCAAAGACACCTTCAATCTTGTGGGCGTCACATTTGAAAGTTACCTTAACTGGCATAAACACATTGTATCTATAGCCACGGCAGCTTCAAAAAGCTTAGATTTCTCTTTCGAGCCAAAAGTATTTTTCCGCTTCTAATTTATACACTTTATATGTGTCACAAATCCGACCTCCTTTGGAATATTGTTCTGGGGCATGGCGTCTCCCACAACCCTAAGCATTCTTGATTCTATTCAAAGAAGAGCTATTCGTCTCTTTAATGATCCTTCACTTACAGAAAGGCTTCCCCCTCTTGCCCATCGTCGGGCTATGGGGGATTTATCGCTTTTTTATAGATACTTCCATGGCTTCTGCTCTGAAGAATTGCCCAGTATAGTTCCTCCACTCACGGTTCCCAACAGAGAAACTCGTGGTTCCGCGCGTATGCATCCCTATACGGTCCAACTGGACAGGCCCCGAACTTCTTACTTTGTTCGTTCTTTTATCCCTAGAGTTTCTAGATTGTGGAACCTGCTGCCGGCGGAGGTCTTTCCTTCCCCCAAAATCTTCAAGTATTTAAGTCCCGTGTCAACAAACTCCCTCTTACCTCGCTTAAGACACCCACGGTACGTTAGTATTTAGGCTTTAAGCCTTCGTGGGTTTGTCCAAAGATAAAAAAAGTAATTTTTTCGTGTTAACCGTATTCATCGGAGAGATCAAACCGCATATGAAATGACAATATAAATATAAGAGTTAGGTAGAGATGGGTATTCAAATGTTTTTAAAATGTTTGAAACCGTCTTTACACGAAAAAACGCCTTAAATTCACGGATATCCGTGGAGTGTGGCTATAGACACTTTGTTTAACTTTTTTATCAAAAACATGAGAGAGAGTCCTCACCAAAGAAAAACGGCGTAGCTTATAGAGATTCTGGTTTCTTATTGGCTAAATTTTTTTCTCAACCAATAAGAAACCAGAATCTCTTTACGCTACCGCCGTTTTTCTTTGTGCGGACTCTATCTCAAAGTTAAAGCTAGTTCTAACTTTTTCTTATGCCAAACAGAGCTAATGTTTATAGCAAATGTTTTGTTGTTGGTTTTTAACCAATGGTAAGGGAGCCCAAGAGGAAATTTCGGAATTTACTACAGCGCGGCAGGTTAATATACCGGAGAATACCAAGTATAGTTAGAACCAGATTTAATTCATTCTGAAAGCAATGCCGCCAAGTACACAAAAAATGATAAAGTAAACAAACCTTTTTTAAAGCATTTCGCTGTCAACAGAGCCTGACTACATATTTTTAGATAAATAAATAAAAACATTGCGAAAACTCGTATCACGTACTTAAAAACACCCTCTTATTTCGTCTCTGGCCTGCTATAAAACTGTGGCACGTGGCGTTGCGTGGGTTGAATATTTTTGTCTGCAATAAATTATTATTCACAAAAGGGTTTGTTTACTTTATAATTTTTTGTGTACTTGGCGGCATTGCTTTTAGAATGAATTAAATATGGTTCTAACTATACTAGGTATATTAACCTGCCGCGCTGTAGTAAATTCCGAAATTACCCGGTTAAGTACCTCCACCTAATATGAGTCTGAGCCCCGTACACAGGGCCTATCGCAAAAAAAAAACATAATGTATCCATCAGAATTTTCGGGATCGTCAGATTTAGATAGGGTAAGTTAATTACAGTGTATATTCTACTAATCTGACAATTTGAGAGTGACGTAAAGAAAGCAAAGGGTTAAATGTAAAAAAATTATTAAAGGATAACGAAAGTTGTATATTCTGATACGATCCAAACGATTTCCATAAGCTGATATTATAATAGTATTTCCCCTACCGATAAAAAGGTACTCAATATATTGTATTATATTGTTACGTTTTTTTTCCTGTTATGTATAACTAATTTACACCCGTCGAACTTCGACAGGTTCAATCTATCTTAATAAAATGGAAAAACACGTTTTCTATATTTACAAAAAAATTTAATTTCTTGTTGTCAGAAATAACTGCAACAATATTAAGCAAAATATGACAAATAAATGTCATGGTGCACTAGGAAAGTTTAAAAAGCATCCGATAGAGGCGCTTAATTAATAACTAATAACTGTCTGTCGGGGTTTAATCTAATAAACTTTTAAATTGGAAGATTTAACGCACATGTGTTTTTTCTAGAATTAAAAGAGCTTTCTTAAAATTTGCACTTTCATCGGTTAGGAAAAAGATAAATATCCTTTCCCGTAAATATCAGGGTTGCTAAAACGACTTCAATATCACGCTATGCTATGCATCTAAAGTGCTGGAAAGCTTATACCAGTTTTATTTGTAAACAAGGTAAAAAGCTTTACGTTTTATACCTGCAAAAGCTTTTTCATTTTAGGAAAGCTGGTACTAAGAAACATTCAACAACAACAGCATCCTGCAGAAATATTATTAAATATGTGTATTAGGGTGGTTTTTTTATCGAGTTGTTTTTAAAAACAAGATGTTTTTATTTATATTTATAATACTTAACACTAACTGTGATTTTATTTTTGCCAGTTATTGTAAAAATATAATCGAAAAAATGAGAAAAACAGAGCTAACAGTTTCATTTTACATACGATTGTTGCAAATCATACTTTTAACAGTTTTTGGTTTTAAAATTAACTTATTTTTCGCCATCTAGCCTGTTTCCAAAACAACATCATATTTTTATGTTTTACCCATCTATTATTGATCTGTAATACCTTAGAAACGGAATATGTTATGGTAGCAATAATACCTGCTATCACACCTAGGGCATTATAAGCGGGCATTATGATAATGCCCGCTTATAATGCCCTAATGCGCTAATATGGAAATTTTATTGCTTATCCAATTTTATTTCTCTCACAATAAAGATGAAGTTTATACAAAAATAATTTTTATTTAAACAATACTAAAAATTAATCTTCATTCCAAAATGAAAATTACAATTTTGAAAAGTCCCGGAAAATGTAGCTGATCCTACTATAGTGGTCGGTGTTTTTTGTGATGGTAGCAGCGGTGGTAGCACTAACGCTATTTTGTATAGAAGAACAGTCCATTAAAGAATTTTCAATAGTCGATACGGAATTAACCTCGGAATTAACTGAAATGGCAATCATTTTGGCCACTTTGTTTTTGGATGAAATACTTTCTTCTATTCCTTCAGCTACTGAAGAGCTTTTCCGTTTCCCATGTTGTTTTAGCGTTTCAAACGAAGCACCTGCCTCAACAAGTAAAGTTGACAATGTGCGACGCAAACAGTGGCCGGTGTAAGCTTCTGCATTATCCAATTTTAAAAATTTTGCGATCAATGTTGGGACGCTTCTTATGGTATTTTTTCCAATGGGTTGTACTGTACATCGACCCTTTCTATAGGTAAGAAAGAATCTTCGCTCCTTTATTCCAGCTGGTCTTAATGTTGTGTACTTTTTTATTAAATTTAAAGCGCCTAAATCTTCTTCAATGATAGTAAAACTTTTTGAAGTTGAAGTTTTAGTTTCTGGTACCTTTATAACCAAGACTGTTCCTCTATCTTCAATGTCATCAATAGTCATTTTGACCAACTCATCTCGTCTTAAACCTCCAAAAACACCCATTACCAATATGACTTTGTGTACCAAGTAGATATCATCAGGAGCCTTCTTAATAAATTTTAATATTTGTTCTCCTTCCAAAACTTTAGACTTCTTCGGGACGTATCCTTTCGACTTAACTTTTAAAAAGATATGAGACGATGGTATTGCGAAATGTCTATATTTTCATAGACCATCAACGTAGACCTTAGGGTGGAATACTTGGTCCAGAGAGAGTTCGGACTGTATTTTTCCGACTAAAAATAATAAAGTTTGTTAAACATATGTATTAAAATAAAATCAATAACTTACCAGTTCCTGAAAATATGCCATTAAAACGGTTTCGGTTATTTGAAGAATTGCGTTCGCATCTTTCCAAATACCAAATATGCCATACTCCCGATCATACTGTTGCCTTGATTTAACTGGCAAAAGATTTTCGGTCGCTTTTATGGCCTTTTCTCTTATATTTTGTGGAATTTCTTCCATTTTGAGCAAATCGTTAAATAAAAATGCCAACTGACTAACTGATAGAAACATCAAAGTCAAACTTAACACCAGTCATTATCTACTTACGTATACAGGTACAGGTGCAACTTATTTTTTATATTGCGAATAAATAATGTAATTAGTCATTGAAAAACTCTTTTTGGGTAAAACATAAAGCATTGTATGCACCACGGGCTTTACTGGACTATAATGCCCATCAGGTCGAAATCCAGCCCTCGGGCCAGAGGCTCTCGGGCTATTTCGACCTTCAGGGCATTATAGTCCTAGTAACGCCCTTGATACATAAATAGCTATTATGCTTTAAATTTTTACTACAGCCAATCAACAGTACAATAAAAATGTGATGTTTACCGGATAAAAACTGTTTTATATTAAAGATAGTATTTAAACAAAGGTATTGCCATAGAGCTGCTTAAAAAATAAGGTCAAGGATATATTAAATTTTAAAAAATAGCCTTAAAATTTTTTGACAGACCTTGTATAATGGCAAACCCTATATTTTTAGATACGTACGTATGCCAGTTGTTATAATATGTATTTTTAAATAAAACAGAATGAACAAAAAAGTTTTTAAAGTTTCAAATTTAAGAATTTACCACAGCTTTATTTATAAAATTAAAAAAAAACAAAGTTTACTAATATATAAGTACTGTCATTTACAATAAAAAAAATAAAAACTTACATCATAGCAGGGTCACCCAAAAATTTTAAAACTTATTTTTTTATTTGGTCATACCTTTGGCCTAATTTTTTTTAGGCAACCCTATGGCAAAACAGTTTTTAGCCGGTAAACAGATAAGTCGCTTCCTATTCGGATCTTGCGCTATTATACCGATATCAAATAATTATGGTGTTTATAATTATTAAAATGAAAAAAATATATATATTTAATAATACCTAAAACGACAAATATTAATAAATTTTAATAAAATTGAGCAGTGTTATTTATTTAACTAACTTGATTTTAAAAAAATAATACATTTGTGATTAGAGCGGCACCACACAATAATTCTGACATAAAATGTACCCCACTGTTTTTAAAATATTTAATTACAACTAGAATAATTGCGTCCCAGATCGTTGCTCTTGATATATCCAAAGCTTTTGACCAGGTCTGGCATGCCGCACTTCTTAATAAACTTCCCTCCTATGGTCTTTCAACCAAACTCTGTACTTGGCTCTCTAGTTATCTATCTGATCGACGTATATCAGTTATTGTGGACGGCCATTCTTCAAGCTTTCACCAAGTAAATGCTGGAGTCCCTCAGGGCTCAGTTTTGGCACCAACATTGTTCCTTCTTCACATCAACGACCTTCTCTCGTCCACAACTAATTCCATTCATAGTTTCGCCGACGATAGTACCCTTCACTCCAGTTTTCAGGTTCCTAAACCCATCACTAAACCTGACTTGGAAAACAAACGCAGAGCGATGCAGATATCTCTTTCGTAGGATCTTAATTTAATATTGGATTGGGGCGCCAAAAATCTCGTCCATTTTAATGCATCCAAAACACAATCATGTTCCTTGTCGCGAAAAGAGTCATCAAATACTCATCCTCTACTTATGAGCGGCCAAGTTTTACAGAGCAAAGACACCTTCAATCTTGTGGGCGTCACATTTGAAAGTAACCTTAACTGGCATAAACACATTGTATCTATAGCCACGGCAGCTTCAAAAAGCTTGGATTTCTCTTTCGAGCCAAAAAGTATTTTTCCGCTTCTAATTTATACACTTTATATGTGTCCCAAATCCGACCTCCCTTGGAATATTGTTCTCATATCTGGGGCATGGCGTCCCCCACAACCCTAAGCATTCTTGATTCTATTCAAAGAAGAGCTATTCGTCTCATTAATGATCCTTCACTTACAGAAAGGCTTCCCTCTCTTGCCCATCGTCGGGCTGTGGGGGATTTATCGCTTTTTATAGGTACTTCCATGGCTTCTGCTCTGAAGAATTGTCCAGTATAGTTCCTCCACTCACGGTTCCAAACAGAGAAACTCGTGGTTCCGCGCGTATGCATCCCTATGCGGTCCAACTGGACAGGCCCCGAACTTCTCACTTTGTTCGTTCTTTTATCCCTAGAGTTTCTAGATTGTGGAACCTGCTGCCCGCGGAGGACTTTCCTTCCCCCCAAATATTTAAGTATTTAAGTCCCGTGTCAACAAACTCCCTCTTACCTCGCTTAAGACACCCACGGTACGTTAGTATTTAGGCTTTTAGCCTTCGTGGTTAATCAAAGATAAAAAAATAAGCATTAATATGAACACTCAGAGCTAGTTATGCTGTGCTACAAAACTTTATTACGATTGGTCACGATTGGTCAATAGGTCACTGAGACCGACTCACAAATCGTTACCAATTCGTGACAAATTCGTTACCACTTTGTGACCAATTTATATAGCATTGAATGATCTTTGAAGGTTAATATTTGGGTGCTCTATATATTTTTTGAAAAAATTAGTGTAAAACCACCCCGAGATATTTAAAATAACTTCTCTTAAATGTATTTTTCTGCTGACCAATTACTATGATCTAATGACCAATCGTTACCAATTCGTGAACATTTCGTGACCAATTTGTGACCAATTTATATAGCATTGAATGATCTTTGAATGTTAATATTTAGTTGCTCTATATATTTTTTCAAAAAATTAGTGTAAAACCACCCCGATATATTTAAAATAACTTCTCTTAAATGTATTTTTCTGCTGACCAATTACTATGATCTAATGACCAATCGTTACCAATTCGTGAACATTTCGTGATCAATTTGTTGACCAATTTATATAGCATTGAATGATCTTTGAATGTTAATATTTAGTTGCTCTATATATTTTTTCAAAAAATTAGTGTAAAACCACCCCGATATATATAAAATAACTTCTCTTAAATGTAATTTTCTGCTGACCAATTACTATGATCTAATGACCAATTCGTGATAAATTCGTGATAAATTCGTGACCAATTTGTGACCAATTTATATAGCATTGAATGATCTTTGAATGTTAATATTTAGGTGCTCTATATATTTTTTCAAAAAATTAGTGTAAAACCACCCCGAGATATTTAAAATAACTTCTCTTAAATGTATTTTTCTGCTGACCAATTACTATGATCTAATGACCAATCGTTACCAATTCGTGACAAATTCGTGACCACTTTGTGACCAATTTATATAGCATTGAATGATCTTTGAATGTTAATATTTAGGTGCTCTATATATTTTTTCAAAATTGAATTGAAAATGTTAAATTTTTTATATTTACCTATTACCAATTATCCACGCCATTGGTACACGAGCTAAATTTAATAAATTCATTACTTTTAATTAGGATTTTACCGATTTAATCTTTTAAACGAGATAATACCTTTGAAATACGTATGTAATTTAATTTCAAATAAAATTTTAATTAATTACAAATTAATTAGTGGGGTCTTTTAAATAAAGCAATTTAAAAATGCTTTTTAAAAACAGCTTAAAGCGTGCTTTATCGTCAAGCTAATACCAATCTTTTAAATTTGTGATAAATATAAATAAAGCAACAATTAAAAAACAACAGGAAACAAGTTAGGCTTGGAAATATAAATCATATTACTAAAGGGTAAATTTATATGGTAACATACCAGATATTTTATTACGTAGATTTTTTCCTACGCTTACACACAATTACCAAGCTGGATTCCAAATTTTATCTTTATAGGTCATCTGGAAGTGGGTTAAGTTTTTGATCTATATGTCAGTGAGTCAGTCAGTCAGTGAAAAATTGACGACTTCTGAACCGTCATATCTTTATAACCGTTTAAGCTAGCTTCATGAAATTTGGGCTTCTAGTTGTCCTTATTGACATAAATAAACACACGAAGTTTCATATGTTAACATATGTTTTGAGTTTTGAAGGGGTCAAAAGTAAAACTAAGTGGTTCGTGTAACATTACTCGCGGCGCTGCTGTAGCCAGTTCCTTTGCTTGAACTGGGCTTAACACATTGCCGCGTGTCTAGATCTGTCTTTATATATTATGTTTTGCGAGTATCTAACTACAAGGTGGGGCAAAAGTAATCATTTAATGTTCTTTTAATGTATATTTTTATGAAAAACTTCAGCACTGGTCGTAAAATTTGTTTATTAAATTCATTGGAAATTATTTGATCATGACACCGAAGGTAAAGAAAGCATTTTCGAGTCGATTAATTTCTCGTTTTGGTAATTTAGCCCGCCAGATCACCCGATTTAACCGTTTCAGATTTATTTTTTGGAGTCGTGGGTTTACGTCAACAAGCCTCAGACACTTGAGGCCCTTAAGGAGGATATTTGCTAGGATTGCCAGAACCTGCTGCTCGAAGTTCTGGCAACATTAATGAAACGTGCCATTAAACCGGCCCTATGGTCATCAACTCTGGCGACGGTTACTTGGGCGATATTATTTTCTTCACCTTATGGAAAAAATTCTTATGAATTTATTAAAGAAATTTTAAAAGCTTTTACAAAAAAAATACACCAGAAAAACATTTGGTAAATATTTCTTGCCCTACCTTGTACACCTTGAGTGTCTTAACTAAAGTTGGCATCATGTACAGCATCAGTTAAATGGCTTTGTTCATCGGCAATGCGTGGAAAGAGGACGGTTAAACAGAAAACGAATTCACCCAAAACGCAAAGGGGACGACACTTCCATCATTTCAACCTATGATACAAAGATTACAAAAGGTAGGATCAACAGCAATTCCAAATTGGTTCGCTTTGCGCATGACGTAGCAATGTGACTTTTTTTAACGCAATATTTAAATTTAGGTCCTAAGAATGCCTGCAATGTAAGTGAATTTTAGTAATTTTTTAAATATGAGGACGAGTATAGAGAAATATCTTTCTAGAGTAATATTACTGTTAATCTAAGAATATAATATTTGATTTTAACAAGCTTAAGATGGTATTAATGTACATAAATAGATCTTACGTAATAAACCACTATTTAAAGCACTTAAAACACATTATCTTATACCTAAATAGTTTTAAAGTCACAAAACTGCCAAAAGCAAGGTAAAACGGCAAACAAACTCCCAAAAACACGAAAACAAACGAATGGTTTCAACTTTGTTTACAAATTTAGTCACATTACTACGTCAGAGACGGTGGTCACGTGATAAACGTCATGTGCAAGATCCTACCTTTTGTATTTGTTGTATCATGATTTCAACCGATATCGCTGATAAATCACGCACACTGCTGTGATAGTGAATATTACAAGTTTATTTTTATTTTAATTTTTTTCGTGTTGCTGCGGAGAATGTATCAAGGTTAGCCCTAAATTCAAACAATATTACGCGCATATCCAAGGCAAAGGACTAAAGCCATGTACAGACTTGGATACAATCCAGATAACTTTGTTTACAGCAACAAAGTTGGCCAACATTTGCAGTGTTTCGCGTCCACACTAATTTTAAAGCTCGTACAAACCTGCCGATGTTTTCGATATTAAATGGAAAACAGGCGTCTTGCCGATTCCTTGGATGAAAACGCCGACGGATGTTGCCATGGCGTTTGCAACAAGTCGGCCGACCGATGTGCAACATTCAAGATACAGTCGACCAACAAATGTTTTCGCCATATGTATCCAAATCTGTACGTGGCTTAAGTCAAATGATTTGTCCAACGACTTCTTGGGCACTATCCGCACGAGAATACCATTTATTAATATTAATTTGTTGTTTGGTAGGATACATTTTTATTTTAACTATTGTGTCTGTTTACCAGAAAAGGTTTAGAGTAGAATAAAGCTAACAGCACACTATCGCGAAACGAAACGAAATCGAAGTAAACGGAAAATTTAAAAGCATATAACTAAATGGGAGTTACTCGGTATTCCGATCCGCGAAAGTATGCGGACTCCCATTAAGTTATACCGGGTGTCAACGAATCTCTTTGACAAGCCATAACTTCTAGAGTATTGGACATATCAAAATAAGATCTGGTATAGATAAATTGTATGAAGAGAGGAGCGTTTTCGCATATTTCCTATTTTCTGGTTACTTCCGATTTAACCAGAAATGACTCCAATTTTAAATTTTTAAATGAAACACCCTGTATATTTTGACATTTTTGGATTTATTAGACAATTTTAAATAGTAATTTGACATTTTAAAAAGTTTTTACTCTTACTTGAATGTTTGAGAGCCATTTGTAGTATTGCATCTAGGTGGCTCTGATCTTTTATTTATGGCTTTATTTTTAATCCGATCGCAAATAAATTGGTTTCGCTAGATTCGTCAAAAAATCTTTTATTCGGAAAGTGCTTATTTTTTGACTTAATTTTATAGTTATGTTATATAGGAAATATAATAATACATACATTGGAACAGCTTTAAATATTTGCTTGTAGGGGTTTAAACACTACAACTAAAAAAATATTTATGGGGATCCCCCAACTTCTCCCATGTTTTTATTATTTTTAGATTTTCTTCTAGGCTAGCACACAATTATCGACCTGGATTTCAAATTTAATCTTTCTAGGTCATCCGCAAGTGGGTTAAGTTTTTAATCTATATATCAGTAGTCAGTGGAAAATTGACGACATTCGGACCTTCATATTTTTGTAACCGTGTGAGCTAGCTTCATAAAATTTGGGGTTCTAATTGTCCTTATTGATATAAATAAACACACGCAGTTTCATGTGTTTACGTTAAATAGGTTTTTAGTTATGGAGGGGTCATAAGTGGTTCGTGTAATATTATACTTGGTGCTGTAGCCAGTTCTTTTGCGTAAACTTAGCTGGACACGCTGCCGCGTATCTAGATAATTAAAGTAAAAAAATAATATTGCAATATTCACGAACTTTTATTAATATTATGTTTTTTATTTCTTAAAAATATTAACGTAATATATTTTGGACCTAAAAATATTTTTAGTATTTAACAAATAAGGATGATAATACGACCGATTATTAATCAAGGGCATTTGACGCACCTGTCCGTTAAGGGTTGGAAATCCTTAATTGCCAATTAATGCACTTTTTTGCCATCGTTTTCTTATTAAATTTTAAAAATGTCTGTTCCAGTTTACAATTTTTTGATATAATATAAATTGCAGATATTGTAAAACTTTTAATTGAAATACAAGAAAAATTACGTTTCCATATAAAAATTCAATAAATCTGTTTTGCATTTATTTTATATTTGCAAATACTTTTGCAGCTATGTATAGGAATCAATATAAATTTATCATTTTAGATATGTTTGAATATTGCAGATATAAAAGAATATGCACATAAATATTGTTCCAAAAGAGGACAATATTGATGTTTAATATTTACAAGAAATGTTATATGTTAACGTAGAAATATTTTAACTGGAAAATGAAATTTAGTTTACCTTCAGTAAAAAATCTTCTATAATTTGTTTAGTAGTTTTATTGACTTGGACAAGTTAATAACTTGGTAATTAAATATATTTTTATATATTTTAAGGTTCGAACACAAAATATATATCTTTTCTTAGGTACTTAGAAAAACATAAAATTTTACATGACAGGCAATACGGATTTCGTCACAAGAGATCTACAGCAGATCTTCTTTCCTTCGTTTCACACAACTGGAGTTTCTAGGTGAGTCCCAGATCGTTGCTCTTGATATATCTAAAGCTTTTGACCAAGTCTGGCATAACGCACTTCTTAATAAACTTCCCTCCTACGGTCTTCCAACTAAACTCTGCTCTTGGCTCTCCAGTTATCTTTCTAATCGACGGCGATGCAGATATCTCTTTCACAGGATCTCAATTTGATATTGGATTGGGGCGCCAAAAATCTCATTCATTTTAATGCATCCAAAACACAATCGTATTCCTTGTCGCGGAAAAAATCATCAAACACTCATCCTTTGCTTATGAGTGGCCAGGTTTTGCAGAGCGGGGACACATTTAACCTTGTGGGCATCACATTTGAGAATAACCTTAACTGGCATAAACACATTGTATCTATAGCCACCGCGGCTTCAAAAAGCTTGGATTTCTTTTCCGAGCCAAAAGTATTTTTCTCCTTCCAATTTATACACTTTGTATGTGTCCCAAATTCGACCCTCTCTGGAATATTGTTCTCATGTCTGGGGAATGGCATCCCCACAACCCTCAGCATTCTTGATGCCATTTAAAGAAGGGCTGTTCGTCTTATTAATGATCCTTTACTTACTCAAAGACTTCCTTCTCTTGCCCATCGTCGAGCTGCGGGAGATCTATCGCTCTTCTATAGATACTTTTACGGCTTCTGCTCCGACGAATTGTCCAGTATAGTCCCTCCTCTTGCAGTTCCCAACAGAGAAACTCGTAGTGCCGCGCGTATGCATCCCCACACGGTTCAATTGGACAGGCCCCGAACTTCCCATTTTGTTCGTTCTTTTGTCCTTAGAGTTTCTAGACTGTGGAACCTGCTGCCAGCGGAGGTCTTTCCTTCCCCCAAATCATCAAGTTTTTAAGTCCCGTGTTAACAAACTTCCTCTTGCCCTGCTTAAAACACCCACGGTACGTTAGTATTTAGGCTTAGGCCTTCGTGGATTGTCCAAAGATAAAAAAATATAAACTAGTATTTATTAACGATCCACAATATTTTTAAAAACTGCGCCATAATTTTGTTATTTGCCTTAAAAATTTAACTTTTAATGTTAGTAAATAATACTTTTATAATATGTAGTGTCAAGGCTTGGTTATGGCTTTTTATTTTATATTTTACATAATTATTTGACCTAAGTAATATTTTCTTAGGTAAAAACATGTTAATTATACAATTTTAAAAATAGTTTCTAGACTGTAAGAAATGCATTATTTTGTTTGGGGATTAGGTGACATTAATTATAAAATATATATATATATATATATATATATATATATATATATATATGGCGCATGATTTTTATCATATTTTTCAGTCACTGCTGTAGGCCACCTACCTGGTTTTGGCAAAACTACTCATCCGAATTCTGCAAACCCGCAGACTGATGGGCGGCCAGTTTCCATATGGTTTGTTGGCATAACAGTATGTTGCATTTTTAACTTTCGCCATATACAATTAGATGGCGCACTTTTTACCTACCACCTTTAACCTCTCGATGCTATGGCTGGTTGTTTTTAAATTTCTTGGTGAGATGGCACCGCTGTCTGTATTTATTAGTTCTAAACGACGGAAAGAATATTTACAGTCAGTCGGGGCTTCATCAAGGCGTCTAGCGACCTGAAGCGGTTTGACAAGTCTTAACGAAGACGAAACACGTGTCACCGTCTTGGTCGGGCCCGGGGTATTCCATTTTCTTTTGGAGACTCCGTAATTTTTAAACAACCAACCATAGTAGCCGAATTCTTACAGGGTATTTTTTATTTATTAATTTTTACAGTCATTGATTAGCTATATGCCCAAAGAACTTTACCTTTTATTAATATATATATATATATATATATATATATATATATATATATATATATATATATATATATATATATATATATATATATATGTAATTTAAAACAAAGATCATATCGTTGAAAACCCATACTTTCTTAAAATTTACAAAGTTAATTTTATCGTACTAATAACTTGGGTCGAACACAGGGTTCCCTTACGTTAACCTAACCTATTTAAATATAAAATAAGAAAAAAACATTCTATTATAAACTTGATAGTATAGTATAGATATACAGGGTGTTTTTAAACAAATTAATAAAATTCTAGAAGGTGATTCCTTGTTAAAATAAAGGGTAGTTGGTCAAAAGTTAACCATATAGATATATCGCTAAAAAAAAATTAAAAAAAAATGTCTTTATATTTTTGCTAAAAAGCATACTAAGTATTGTATTTAAACTACCAAGTAATGTCAAATAAAGGCATGTTACAAATGCCTTAATAGGTGACGGCAAATAAAAAGAATTTTTTATAAAATAATTTGTCCGGTTACGCCATGTTATAATTTAAATTTTATTTTTGTTATTTGAAATTGTTAAGGTAAACGAAAAAATACAAAAGTAATTTTTTTTAAATCAGTTTATTTAAGTTGTTTCTTTTAATTTGGGCAAAAACAGTAGGGGTAGTCTTTTCCCACCACTTCCATAAATTCTAAAAAGTAAAAAATATTTTAAAAGTGTATTTTTATAAAACAATAAAAAAATTATTGTTCTAGCACTTTTTGTTTTTGAGAAAAATATAAAAACGTATTTTTTCACATTTTTGTACTGCGATATTTTCCTAGTGGTTGAATTCTAACCCTACGTTTATAAAGCAAACTGACCTTTATTTTAAACAAAAATTTACCTTTTAAATGTTTTTGCATTTGTTTAGAAACACCCTGTATATTATACACTTGATGGTCCAAGATTCGAATAGGAAGCAACCTGATCCATCTGTTTATCAGATGAAAACCATTTTATAATAAATATAATATTTAAACAAACGTGTTGCCAAAGGGTTTCCTCAGAGTTTCTTTATGAGAAGGGGTTTAGACATAAGCAAGACCGGGGATAGCTTTTGTCCGGGACGTGAGGGTGTGAGAATTACAATTTCGGTTGGTAGTTCTGTTCAAAGTTGGTAGCATTATTAGCTGATGACAGAGTCGTGCCTTGTCGAAGCTTTGTTTGGTAAAAACTGTGGAAATTTGCCATTTTCATTTTGGTTGTATATTTTGCAAGGATTTCCAGTTGTTAATGTTTTTGGTTAGTTTAGAGACTTCACATATTATTGGTTCGGGCTCGTTTTATTTTAGAGATTTTGATAGTGTTTAGTCAAATAGTTTTCAGTCATTCGTGTTTTTATATACATATGATCTGATGAGTGTCCGCTAATTAATGGTACACAGAAAAACCACAGATTTCTTATGCGAAAATACCCATTTAGGATTTAAACAAACATACCTATATCCAAAACTTAATGACAAGGAAGATACGGGGTGTTAAAGGGATATAAATATTTTTTATTCATGTATTTCGATAATTTCTAATATACAGGGTCCGGCAAAATGAACAACCCATTTTAAATTGCTTATAAAAATTCATTAACTTTAAAAACAAAACAAAGGAACATGTATTCTTAAACAAGAAAGATGGGAGTTTATTATGCTTTGAATATGGTGTGCCGCAAATGACCGCCACCCTCTTCAATACATTCTTCTAACTGGTTCATAAATTTTCTCATTACATTTTGAAGAACTTGCCTAGAAATAGCGTGGATTTCATTGGCAATATTTGTTTTAAGCTCCCTTACATTTCTAGGTTTATTGGCAAACACTTTATGTTTTAAATAGCCCCAGAGAAAATAATCTGGTGCTGAAAGGTCGGGCGATCTTGCTGGCCAAGGAATGGTACCATTCTTAGAAATCAGTCTGTTTGGAAAGGATTGTCGCAAAATATCCATGCTTATTCTTACCGTATGGCTTGTTGCGCCATCCTGTTGAAACCAGTAATGTCCAATTTCATTTTGAATTTGCGGTAAGAAGAATATCTGCAACATTTGAACATAGCGTGCGGCAGTAACTGTTACTGTCTGACCATTTTCCTCAAAAAATAAGGTCCGATTATCCTAGACGAGGAGATGGCGCACCATACAGTTACTTTGGGACAATGTAATGGACGCTGATGAATTTCGCGTGGATTCTCTTGAGCCCAGTAACGACAATTCTGTTTATTTACATCTCCGTTTAAATAAAAGTGGGCCTCATCGCTCATAAACATATTGTTTTCAATACCTTGATAATTGGTACGAAGAAGGCGACAGAACTCAAGTCTATTAATCTTATCCTGATGATTTATTTCTTGAACAATTGCGATCTTGTATGGGTGAAAATTCATTTTTTTAACATTCTTCGTGTACTTCGCTCAGATAAATTAAACAGTAGCATGTTTAACAACAGATTTTTTGGGACTAGCGATAATTGCATTTCTAACTCTGTCTTCGTTCAGTGCATTGCAGGCAGATCTTGGCCGCCCACTTGACTTCTTGTCTAAAACGGATTCTCCTGTCCTCCATTTACGAATCCAAACTGTAATGGTCTTCCGCTGCGGACACTGTCGGTCATTAAATTGACGTCGAAAACACCTTTGAACGGCTATAATGGAATTATATTCAATAAATTTTTCGACACAAAAATGCGATGTTCTGTTAACCAACGCGGCATTTTGACAACTGTCAACAATTTTAATAAACTCTCCAAAGCCTACTTTTCCAAATAAAAATATCGCCATAGTGAATACTGATACATTTTTTTATATTAAAGAAACAAAATAGGTAATACATTTTGCCGGACCCTGTATTTTAAACATTTTAATAAAATTCGGTACCCAGGAGTTTTTGGCTATCAGCTATTTATATCTGAGCAGTTGTAATTATAGCTAATACAATGTTATTGAAGGTACATACTTTCGGGTGCACTGAACAAGTAAAACGTGAATGAATACCTTAAAAACGGTTGTCAAGACCAATTCTTACTAAGTATACCTTTTTGTGCAGAAAGCATAGAGAAGCTTACTAGTTTACATACATACAGAGTATGTAGTAACAAAAAATTAGGTAGTTTTAGAGAATTTGAAATAGTGTACCCAGCGCCCTCTAGTCTACACACAAAAATTAATATTCGATCTGAAAAGCTAAAGTTTAAAAACCCCGAGATACCGTTTTATTTAGATATTTAAGAAGGGGGGAACAATTATCGAAATAAATTTACTTTTTCTTTTACTATGACACCCCCGTATCTTCCTTATTATAAACTTTTGGATATTAGGTATCTTTGGTTAAATCTTAATATTTTGGCATAAGAAATCTGTGGTTTTTCTGTGTACCATTTATTAGCGGACACCTTGTATACAAAGTTTTTAAAATGGTTTTTGACTTACGGAACCATGGAAAATGTTTTGCTCTGCCAGATACCTCATTGTCCTGTCGTCGCTTTGATAATTTTTAATTTTCAATATTTAAACCACATTTATGTTTTTGTTTTAGGTTATGCCTATTAAAATAATCCAATAAATTTTGTTTACAACATACAGTTCTTTTTGTTTTCTCCTTAATTCTACGCCACTGATCTGCCTAAAATCAAACATGGCCGAAAATGGCCCGACTTGACGTCACAGCTGCGCTAGCCAATATGGCGATTGTCGTGACCTTATCTTATCAAATGACTTTGGGGTTTCCTAAAAAAATATGGTTAAAGCTATATTTGAATTAAAAAAATTACTTTAAAATTTTTGATACTACTGTATGATATTTTTTTTCTTTACATAATATTACTATTATATAACTTATTTTTTTCCCAAATTTTATAAATAAAGCCATTTTTTCATCCTAAATTTGTAAAATTTATTAAAATTTTTTGATACATTTAGCATTAGGTATCTAAAAATATATAATTTATTGGCCAGCCACACAATGTATTTAAAAACATAGAGATTGTCACTATACAGGGTTTATTGTTAAGGATATTTTTTAAATTTAAATACAGCCATGATTTTTAAGCAACTCTGTAGCACCATTGTTTAAATATTATATTTAAATACATAATAGTTCTTATTTGGTAAACAGATGGGTCAGGTCGCCTTTATTCAAATTTCGTACTATGATGTCCTTTACACAGTTTTTTGGGTGTCATGTCAAATAAAACCAAAAAATTAATTTAAATTATTTAATTTTAAATCCATTTTCTTTTTCTGCTTCAGAAGTAATCCACCTAAACTTCTCAATGTGTTTGGCATTCACTATTGTTTTGGAATTAACAAAATCATCATTGGAAAAATTTTCCTTTTTTATATCATAGCTTACTTCTTCAGAAAAAATCACATAAATGTGACCTAATGCATGTGCTAGTGCGCCCAATTTTGCCTCAGTATTAAATTCTTCAAGGAAAGCATCAAAAGACATCTTATCTGTAGGCACGTTGAAGTCATTAAGGTTTTTATAAATTCCTTATAATAAAAATTAATAAAATCATCAAATCTTCTGGATATTACGTCCTGTCTTACAGAGGTCAATAAAAAGAAGACCAAGTCAGCAGCGGGACTTCCAAAGAAAACAGACTGAAGATCCAAAATTAGTGTTTTGGTTTCTTTATCTTCTGTTACCATAATATTATTACTCCAAAAATCCATATGGATTGCTGTAACCCAAGGATATCTTATTTCACGTTTTCCAAATATATTGGAGTTATCAACTGTTTCTTGAATTCGATCCAATAACTGTTGACATTCTGGAATATGTTGGTAGACATCAAAAATAGGTTTTTTGAATTCGAGTTCCACATCTGCGTTATTTAGATCCCAGCCTCGTAAATAGGGCAAAATATTTTTCGTAAATACATCTGGATTATGATGTCTTAAGGCTAATGGAACTGTATGAAATGCAGCTAAATTTTTAAGGATTGTGTAAGTAGTAGAAAGATCAAAACCAATGTTGCGATCAATATTTCTATACCCTAAAAGACAACAAAATAAGCGTAATAACTTGGGTTTATATAAAAGTCGTTAAGGGATTTTGGTAAAAAAGATAACATTTAATAACAAAATAATTCTCCAGAACACAAAACCACCAAAAAAAAAAAAACAATTTTATCTATAGGTAAGGCTAGATTATCTTTTATTTAATTTTATATTAGGAATTTAAAAATTTGGTTAGTTAAGACAGTTCTTGGCCAGTAACGAAATGGATATCATAATAAAAACAATTTTTAAATCTTTTGAGGGGAGTTTCTTTTGACGAGTCTACTACGAATATTCATATCGCGATATGTATGTATAAAGATGCGGCGCTTTAACCCAGCTAGTCAATGTCAAATGTTTCGGGTGTCGGACTTGGCGAACGCGACACTTTTGTTCTCGGACAAGTTAACCATAATGTTTTACATGCCTTTTTTGAACATTTTGCCACAAATATTAAGGGTTACAGATATGAAAACATAAGGCCCAAACACATGTTTTGGGTATCGAACTAGGCAGGTCTCGTGACTGTAACCCTTCGATATTTGGCACAATGTTTAAAAATTGCATGCAAAACATTGGGGTAAACTTGTTCGACAAAAACAGTGACGCGTTCGCCCAGTCCGACACCCGAAATTTTAGACATTGACCGTATTGGTTAAAGCGGCGCTTTCATATAATATATGGTAGTATTTGTGGTAGACTTGTCAAAAACAACCCCCTATAAAGGTTTTTATTAAGCTACACCACTCTTTAAAAATAAAATGTATTAGACTTAGAGATATTAAATATGGTTTTAAATATTTTTTTGCCCCCTGGACAGGAATTTATGGTCATCGCTAAGCAAAAAGGTCAGAAACTATTTCTAATCACAAGGTTTCGGTCACGATAACAGAGCGTAAGCGTCGAGCGATTTAACACTCTTTAGGTTGCCGGTAATGACTACAATATTTTGTGGGAAACAGCGTCTTTAAACCAGTTTATATACCTTAAAAATGCTCCACGGATAATATTTGTTCGTTTTAAGCGGCCAGCGGCAGGGCTTTTCCTTTTAAAAATATTACAGCCGGCTAATTAAAAAAAACCCAGTTCTTTTATTCTCGCATAAAGATCAATGACAGTGCTCTTACTTTTTCTGCTCTACGCTGGCCGCTTACGCATAGTATCGTGCCGGGGCCTTACAGAAAAAAACAGTCTTACGTTTTTATTTATCGATTTCCAAAGACTAAAATATGATGACGTCAGACTGATTTAGGATTCGTGTTTAAAATCACATCTTTAGTGCGATACTTTCATTTGTAAAATGGTGCTGGGTTTAAATATTCTTTTGTTTTTTTTAATTATTGGTAAAATTTGATTAAATCAAAGACAATTATAGTTTCACTATAGACTCCCAGAGCAATGCTAAATTTTTGGTCGTCAGTTTGGACGCTGGCTTGGCTGAATTTATGAAGCGGCAAATTATAATATACAGATAATAATTTAAGGTTTTAAGAACATTTAAAGAAACCCTATTTTCAATTTTTTGTCTTTAGAAAGGTTTACCAAACATATATATTTTTTTATTGCCAGACACTTTTATTATTGCTTATAATACAGGGTCATCCAAATTAGGTATCCGTTATTGGTAACTTATTATTTGAAATACGAAATAGTTTAGATTAGCAACCTAGTAGCATTTTTCACGCTCTTTAAGACTGGAGATTAGAAAAAACAATTGACAATCGGGTTTTTGAGTTATACAGCAAAATACCCCTTTTTCAACGGAACCCCTGTATATTTTATCACCATTAAAAAAATCTTTTAGAATCCTTAGAAAAAGTCCACATGTGATATATCCAATTTTTCATGGTTTCGGAAATATACCCATCCTTAGAAATTTGATAGTACACTGGCATTTTTTAAATAAAACACTCTGTATAATACATTAGCAATGAATGGATATTTAAAAGAGCTTTAAGAAAATATTACATTTTATATGTCTATCTCTTATAGTTTTGAAAATATGGTCATTCAAATCTAAAAATTACTTTAAATTTCCATTATATCACAGCTTTAAGCTATAAGCAATAAGTTTTAGAGTCAGAAATAAAACAAGGAACATATCTACGTAGGGTGTTCGAAAAGTTTTGAGATATACGTACATTTATTTGATTTTTTCAAAATAGTTTTCACCACATTGCATACACTTTTCCATTCTAACCAACCAGTCACTGAAAATAGCTTTCCACTTTTCATTTGAAATTTCAGCGCATATTTTATCCCAGGCCTCCAGTAGCGCGTCTTCAGTTTTAAACTTTGGTCCTTTCAGTTGGCTCTTGACAAAGGAAACAACCCAAAGTCACACGGCGCCAAGTCGGGGCTATAAGGCGGATGTTCCAAAAGTCTGAAGCCTGCATCTGTCAAAAATTGACTGGTAAGTTCAGCTCGATGAGGTGGGGCATTGTCATGATGAACGTACCAGCTAGCGAGTTGCGAGTTTGGGCGAATCACTCTTAACTTTTCTATAACTTTTGAAAGGCATACTGTAGTGTACCAGAGAGCATTTACGGTCTTCTGTTCTCAAAGCACAACACGTTCAATTATTCCTCTTAAACCAAAGAAAACAACTATCATTATTTTTTTACAGGTCTTGATTTGCGAACTTCGGTCGGCGTTTCTTCACCTTCGAGAACCCATATCTTATTCTGTTGTTTAGTTCGAACGTCGTAATAATAAAGATAAGTTTCATCTCCCGTGACGCTCGACACTATGTCTTTAGATTTACCCTCCTGGAATTTGGACATCATTTTTTACACCAATTCACTCTTTGTGTCTGCTGCTCGGGAGTTAACTTGTGTGGAACCCAAGAGTACAAATTTTTCTAAAACCAAGTGCTCATGTATGATCGTGTGTAATGTTGCTAAACTTATGTTCAATGTCTCTTCTAACTGTCGATAGGTAATTCGTCGGTTTGTTTCTATAGCTTTTGGACGGCAGATATGTTTTCTGGGGTAACTACTTCACACGGTCGACCTGAGCGTGAGGCGTCTTCAAGCGAAAACGAGCCCCGCTGAAATTGTTTGTACCATCTGTATATGATCGCACGAGATGGACAGTCATCACCAAGTATAGGCTTCATTTCTTCTAAACACTGTTCTTGAGATAACCCACGTGAAAAGTTGTATTTCAAAATTGCACGGCACTCGATAGTCGTCTACGACGCCATTGCGCTAAAATCGCTGGACACGAACTGGCGTAAAACTGATAGTTTACTAATAACTATGTAGGACTACGACATTTCATGACATGTACAAACAAAAAACATCAATGTTACTTTCCTGCGCCGTTTAGTTACAAAGTATCTCAAAACTTACTGAACACCCTACGTACTATCTTTCAGATTTAAATGGCTATATTTCCAAAACTAAAAAGATAGGCACATGAAATGTGGTATTTTCTTAAAGCTCTCTAAAATATCTTTTTAATGATGATACCATATACAGGGTGTTTTATATAAAAATCCAGTTTACTATTAAACTCCTGAGGATGGTCATATTTCCGAAACTATGAAAAATTGGATATATTACATATGGATTTTTTTATAAGATTTTAAAAGAACTTTCTAATGGCGATAAAATATACAGGGTGTTCCATTTAAAAAAGAGGTATTTCGCTGTATAACTCAGTAAGTAGTAATAACGAAGTTACAAATGACAGACACTTAATTTGGATGATCCTGTACAGTCGTCCTCCTTCTAACTTCTAAACCGTTTGGTTTATTTTAATGAAACTTAAAACAATAATATTTGACCAAGGTTTACATTTTTTGACATATCAGTGCAGCTTCAAATGTCAAGGTCACAGCTGGGGTCCAACGCAACCCGTTACCGCTAGCCAGACCAGACAGAAGAACATATCAAAAAATCAGCCAAACTAAAATTCTTGATTTTTCGACGATGCTACCTCTCGGGCTATATGTTTTGAAAGTAGCGTAATAAAAAGAAGCAGGTACATTACCGACTTTTTTTTTAATTCGTCAGCAATTTCTTTTTAAAAAAACCGGTGACCAAAGTATGCAATTTTTGTTTTTAAGTATAGCTGAAGACAAATTCGTGGTTAGTTTAACCTTTATTTCCTATTAAAAGGATTGCTAAAAACTGTAAACAGATGCTATTTACCTAAAAACATACATCACATCTCCAGGATCCGACATTTTTTTTTTCGAAAATGCTTTTATCAAACAATCATAAAATTATTGCTTTTTTGTAATAAAATAATTTTAATTTTTGTCTTTGTATTAAAGGTATAGCCCTTTTCGTAGAAAAATCAAAACCAGTCAGCACCAGTTGGTTTATTATTTAGTTCAGGTGACCGGTTGCCAACTGGTCACCTGACATATATGTATATATATATATATATATATAGAAATCTGATTGGCGCTGACTAGTTTGTGATTTTTCTACGAACAGACCCAATGTTTGATTTTCTCAATTAACACAAACAACAAACACCTCTGAGAGGTTCAATATGTTTGACTTCCTTTTACTAAAAACGATTTTTTGTTACACCCATAACCATATTAGATAACAAATTTTATTTAATAATAGAATTGTCCAGGAAAATGTTTTAGAAAGCATGTTCTCTTATGATATAGGGGCCAAGAATGTCCGTTAAGACATTTTCAGGGACGTGCTTCCGACGCAATATTGCTGTAAGTAACATATCGGCTCTTTTAGTAAATCATAGTACTACATGACGTAGAAATCCGAACACCCAGTTTAAATGGTTTTATTTTAATGAAATTTAGTGAATTTATTTATCTTTACTGTAAATAACAATTGATAAAATTTTCAGCCTTATCAGTTCGACATTCCGGTTTTAATACTGTTTTTTTTTAATTCACTAACGATCTAAAATTAATATTGCAACCGCATGATAAAGATCCAAATTTGGCGGATTTTGGTTGTTGACATTCTTTACGATTGGTTAGGATGCCTAGAGCACGAAGACCTGTACGATTTTCGTCAACTTAGTGAGTTTGATAGGGGCCGTATAGTGGGACTTCTGGGAAGCTGGACTTTCTTTCCCGGAAATTGCAGTTAGAGTGCTAAGAAGTGTAGACACTGTGGTTAGGTGTTTGTCAGGCATGGCTTCAAGAAGGCCGTACGCAAAGAGCAAGGGGAACTGGACGCCGCCGTAGAACACAGACCGTGAAGATCGCCGCCTAAGAATATTGGCCTTAAGGGACCGTTTCTCCACTACCAGGTCCATTGCAAATGAATGGTTTGCAGAACACGAAAGACCTATTGGCATGCGAAGTGTTTACCGACGAATGAGAAGTTTTCGCCTGTTTTCATACCGGCCACACTGGGTCCTCCCTTTAACTCGAGAACACCGACGTAATCGCTCTTGAGTGGTGCAGACAACGGTCACTCTGGGATCAGGAATGGATCAGTATTGTCTTTAGTGACGAGTCTCGATTTTGTTTAGGCATGCACGATGGTAGAGCCAGGGTTAGAAGGCGACGTGGTGAAAGGAGGAATCCACAGTTTTTGTTGAAAGACATGTTCATCACACTGTTGGAGTTATGGTTTGGGGTGCTATAGCTTATGGCTCCAGGTCACCTTTAATCTTCATCAGAGGTAACATGAACGCGCAGCGTTATATCCAAGAAGTTCTAGAACCCCATCTTTTACCCTATCTTGACACTCTGGCAAATCCAACTTTCCAACAAGATAATGCCCAACCACACACACACACACACACACTGTTGCAAGAGTCACAATAGACTTCTTTCAACGTAATGATGTCACATTGTTACCATGGCCACCAAGATCTCCTTAAATTATCCCCAATTGAGCACGTGTGGGATATGATGGGTAGGAGATTGCTCAATTTGCAACGTCCTCCTGAGACTCTAGAAGCACTTCGAGAGGAGTTGGTGGTTGCCTGGAATGAGATACCACAGGAGAACATTGACCACCTGATCAGAAGCATGCCTAGGCGCGTTGGAGAATGCGTAACACATCGGGGTGCATCCACACATTATTAAAGGTAAAAGGGCTTTAAACCAATGCAATCATTTTGAAATTTTTATCATTTACTTAAAATTTTTATCATTTACTTACTATGCTTCATTAAGTACTTATACAAAATTTTATTAAAATAAAACCATTTAAACTGGGTGTTCGGATTTCTATGTCACTTAGTACATTTATAGTTTGGATAAAATAAACGTTTTCATGAAAATAACTATCAGCAATTTTAGGCGTTCAACCAATTATAACCGCGGTAATAATTGGTGACAACTTTGACATATAATACATTGTTTAAATGTCAACATAACCGATTGGTAAATACCGTTGTAGAATTGGTTCTTCGCCTAAAATTGATGTATGTTAGAGTAAGGAAGTTGGATCAACAAGTAGAGAAATGTTAAGCCATCTTGCGGTAGTTTGGAAAATACACTTTCCAACAAAATTGTCGCACATACTTGATTTTTCCATAATCTTCAATGCAAAAATGCTTTAATTTAACTGGCCTTTTTTTCAGTTATCAAAACAATTAAAAACTATAAATGTTAAGAAAAGGTTAAGCTATAAGTTTGGTGTACCAGTTGTAATTATTTATTGCTACAAACACTAGAGGTTGAATAAAATTTTCTGAAAATCATGAATAAGTTTTAGTCGCTTTGTGTGATGTGGTATTAAAAAAAGTAATTAAATATGTGATTAATAAAAATCAAAAATAAATAAGGGTATAATTTATTTACAAATGAGATTACTTTCTTATAACAACACAACATACGGGGAAATAAAAATTATTCATTTTTTTCAAAAACTTTTATTTACCTTGTAGAATATAGTGTTAATAGTAAATAACAACGATTACGCCATTTAAATTGAAGTATTTTTTGGTTACGAAAAATATTGAGCATGTGCTATAATTTTGTTGGAAAGTGTATATCAACAAATTTTATTTCTTATTTTAATCAAAATATTTCTAGCTGTGACTTTGATGTCAAGGGTATAGACCTATATAGTATTTTAAACTATTAAGAAAACTATTTAGTAAGGCCTTGAAGCTACGTTTGTATATTTCGGGGTTCATTCCTTTGGTTGTGCAAACCAGAATTAACCTAAATATCTCTGATGAAAAAAATCGTTGTTTCAAAATATAATATCTGCAGTTTTTAAAGTCAATACTATAATTAACATACAGTGTGTCTACGTAAGTGGCGGAATATGGGAAACTTTTTTATTATTAATTTTATGAAGAAAAGTTATTCTTTATAAAAAGTTCTGCATGGTCCAAAACCTAAAATGCAATCATCATATTAGCTTTGTTCGCGGGTTTGATTCGGAACCGGTTCTGGGACTATTCGCATGCGTAGTGAAAAAGCAGCGTTCGCGGTTAGTAAAATCCTGAATTTTTAGTAACAGTTCTGTGTTTCCGGGTTACAATGGAATCAGTTGGTCTTGGGTCCTGGGACTTTTGTTGGAACTAAAAGTTCAGTTCGGAATTTCATGCGCATTGTCGACATGGTCAGCTGTTTTCTGTTTTTGTGGTACAGAAATAAACCGTTGTATTACAGTTTATTTTTTTCTGCCACTTTTTATGCGGGTTTAAATATTTTTTTATATTTTGTGATTCTGAGCGTATATAAACAAAGGATTTTTAATTGTATTCCGTATGAATGTATGTATGCAATAAAATAAATAAAAATTTAATTAAAAAATATAGACAATATTAGAAAATTTTACCATTTCTTGTTGTTTGAATTTTATCTTCAGTTTAATACACATACTTATGTTAAAAACGAGAGAAGGCAAGTAATCCCTCGTCTTCCGCCGAGAGACCTCGAGTGGCTTTCGACAGTATAACAATTTACCTTTTTGTTTGAATTTAATTTTGTTTGTGTAGTATCCAATTTAACTATAAAAATCCTAACCAAAGGGCTAGGTTAGAATACATCCTCAGCTGTATAGAAAATCGTTCGCGGTAAATAAAAATTCCGAGCTCATAAATAACTAGACATGCGCTTTAAAACAATAATTCTAAACCAGTTCGGTCCTGGTTCAGAATCGGTTCATTACTAGACCCGCGAACAAAGCTATTATATCAAATTATGTCAGTCATGTACGAGTTTTGGCCAAAAATGTAATTTTTGCTTAAGTGTAAAGTACCTGTATTTTTGCTAATATCGCAAATTGTTCAAATATTTTTTCTGCGAAAATCGAGAAGATGTAAGTTTGTACATTAGTGGTACATTCTTCTTGTTTTAAAAAACAATTAATTTCAATAGGTTATTTAAAACTGTCCTTTGACAGTTATAATCAGGAACTATGGTGCACTAATGTACAAATCTAAATTTTTACCATTATCTCAGAAAAAAAATCTTTTTTTAAAATAAACAAAATTGCATAATTGGAAGTAGTTTTTAATTTTAGATATCTTTTCTTTATAATAATTTTCGATATTAGCAAAAATACAGGTACTTTACTCTTAAGCAAAAATTACATTTTTGGCCAAACCTCGTACATGGCTGACTCTAGTTGATATCTTATGATTGCATTATTGCATTTTATGTTTTAGACCATGCAGAACTTTTTATAAAGAATAACTTTTTTTCGTAAAATTATTAATAAAAAGTTTCCTACACACGACACACTGCAGATGAAGCAAAGTGGCATATACATCTATAAATCCAATACCATACACAGCAATGATGCTTTATGTCCTAAAAATAAAAAAAAATCTTTTAGGATATACTGACCTAAGCATTTTAAATTTTCTGTTAAAATCACAGCATTTTTATCAACTACGTTACTGTCAGGATCCAAACTAATTCTGGCACCAAAAAGTTTTTGAAAAAATCTATTTTATTTGATACTCCGCGCTCATTTTGAAACTGTATTAAAGTTGGAATAACAATAGTATACCAAGCTATTTCTGCTTTAAAGGTTACTTGAATGTTGCACATTTCTTGGGCAATGGTGCTTGGAGGAGGACATTTTGCTACGGCATTAAACTCGTGAATTTTGCCATCTTTTTTACCTAAAGCAAAGAAAAAGTACATTTAACCTTCGTGAAATACAAGAGTTGTGAGTGACAGGGCGGCCATGTTAATTCATCTTAATTGTCTTAAACCGAAAACACACCTGGGTAACTCCACAAAATTAGGTAAACCCTATGTCCTTAGCACTTTTATTTTATAAAATTAATAATTGATTTATCTTGGGACTGCTAAAGAATACTTTGGTAAATAAGTGTTTTTTTTATGACCTTAACTTTGCTTAAAATCATAAAATAAATAACAATTGACCCAAAATATCAGTCCCAAGCCATGTCCGCAATGAAATAATATTACTACGTTTATATCGAATAATTGAAGCTGGCCTGAAAACAAAGCGGCTTTGAAGCGATTTTCAAGTCTACATTTATGGCGGTGGCTTGAAAGTCGATTGAAAATCAAGGTCAAGCACATTTTAGGCCATCGTCGTACGCATGCGGCAGTTTTGCATCCAACCTTCATGGTAGCCATCAAATGAAAAACAAACCTCACTTTTTAATTCGTCCCGATTTTTGGGCTGTTGTTGGTGTGAGTGTGTTTTAAAGTTTTTTTACCTGATTTTTAAATTATTTTTTTGATAAAAATGTCAAAATCATGTATGAAATTAACACTGATGACGTTCGAGGAAATCGGAGTAAAATTTTATATTTATTTTACGTAAACACTGTATATACAAATAACAAAATTAATAGGATATTAAATAAAGTACATCAAAATTACATTCGAAAGTAACATTTTTTTGGAGAAATAAGTTTATTATAACAGCTAGACTAATTGTCAATAATAAAATTGCCACGGCGTCATCAGTTCTGTCTTACTTTAAATTATTCCCCTTTTTGTTGCTCGAACACTATTTAAACGACGCGTTTAGACAGCAATAGTTGATTGCCGTCCTTATTTCTATGATGCTTGTGGCTTTTTTACTATTAAATAGATCTTTACTAAATACGATTTTAAATGCCCAATTTACACAAAGATAGGTTAAAAATAACTTTTATTTTCGGAAAATTGTTTAAGTTAAGAAAAAAGTATGTCGCTTAAGAGTAATGTGCAATTAATTTAAAAAAAATAAACCAGAACGATATATAAAAAAATGTTTTGAATCACAATTTATGGAAAAATTTCAAGTTATGTCTTCCACTTCAAATTTTTATCTGGGTATTTTTTAAAATTAAATTTACCTGCATTTTTGTAAGGTAAAGTTTTTATCTGCACATGATTATTTAAAGTATATTTGCCCTTTTAAAAGCATATTTGAAAGTTCCATTTGCCTGTTAAAAATAGCCTTGCAATAAACTTGAAGTTAGCAGTAAGATAACAAAATATAAATACTGTTAAATTTTACAATATTTGCTTTGATTCGAATATTTTTGTTTAAAAGTAGTTTGGTTAAATCTGCTTAAAAAAATATAATAATAAAAAAATTGTACAGGGTAAACTCTTTTTTAAAATATTAATAGTAGTGGGCGATAACTTAATATTAAGACATAACTTTTGATTCTAAATAACTTTTTGATTCTACTAATAATTTTAAGCTGTATTTTTAGAAATAAGGACGACCTTATTCTTTAGCTGATTTAAAGTATTTTTGTGCTACTCTGTTAATCTTTAAACTTAATAAAACTAACCACTGCTAATACAGTTAAAGATCATGCACCAACTTTAATAAAGAATACAATTTTCCGACTTATTACAAATAGAAAAGTTTTTATTTGTTGTACATTTTATGGACCACACGGTATACACAATACCGTAAATAAAAGAATTAAATGAAAATTAAACAAATTTAGTTTTAAGACTAATTAATTAATGCATATAATTAATATCGATATAGGTCTCAAAGTTTAGGGTTTATTAAAAAATAACTAAAGTAATCAAACTTTTTTTTAATAGAAAGTTAAATTAAAAACATTTTTTACACTCCTCTAGAAAATATAGGCTGTAAAGTAGTTTCGTGGCCATAAAAATTGCTAATAGTGTAAATAATTGGTTTTAATATCGGCACAAACTTAAAAAAATATATATATGTTTATTAAAATATACATATTTAATTTATCTATTCTTATCTTGTAAATACTTTAACACACCTTAAAATCGACTTTGTATAAAACACTAGCATAATTTTCTCCTGGGGCCAACAACAACGACACTTTTTGTTCAGTTACTTCACCACCTATACTATTCCTAATTAAATCATCCAAATTATTTATTTTATCCTTGCTAGCCATAACTTTTCGTGAGTATTTTGTACCACTTTTTGTTTTATTTGTTTAAAATACGAATATTTTTTATTTTGTTTAACATATATCTAAACTCTGCTTCGTCTAATCACTGATTACAAACTAACTATTTATAGCAACAACAATATTATTTAATTCATTTATTAGGTTAAATAAGTATATAGTCACATACACTGCGTCCCAAATTGGTAATTTATATGGTATTTAATCATATGTGGTTATACAGGGTGATTTATAACTTATCCGACAAACTTTAATGGCTAACTTTAAATGAAATATGTCCTAAACGTCTTAGTTTATAAACTACAGGGTGTTAAAAATTAAAAAAAAAGCTTTCTCATAATAACTTTTATACCAGTTTAGATATTTTGAAAAAATTGAGTGACGCCTCCTATGAACCAAAGGACATTTTTTTGCATACAAGAAAAAATTAATTTTTATTAGTGTCGTTCATAAGAGGAAGTTAAATATGTTTTAATTAAAAAATGGTACGCCACTTAACTAACCATGAGTTTCTCTGTTGGGAACCGTGGGTGGAGGAACTATACTGGACAATTCTTCAGAGCAGAAGCCATGGAAGTACCTATAAAAAAGCGATAAATCCCCCACAGCCCGACGATGGGCAAGAGAGGAAAGCCTTTCTGTAAGTGAAGGATCATTAATGAGACGAATAGCTCTTCTTTGAATAGAATCAAGAATGCTTAGGAATGTGGGGGACGCCATGTCCCAGATATGACGACAACAATATTCCAAGGGAGGTCGGATTTGGGACACATATAAAGTGTATAAATTAGAAGCGGAAAAATACTTTAGAGCTCGAAAGAGAAATTCAAGCTTTTTGAAGCTGCCGTGGCTATAGATACAATGTGTTTATGCCAGTTAAGGTTACTTTCAAATGTGACGCCCACAAGATTGAAGGTGTCATTGTTCTGTAAAACTTGGCCGCTCATAAGTAGAGGATGAGTATTTAATGACTCTTTTCGCGACAAGGAGCATGATTGTGTTTTGGATGCATTAAAATGGACGAGATTTTTGACGCCCCAATCCAATGTTTAATTAAGATCCTGCGAAAGAGATATCTACATCGCTCTGCGTTTGTTTTTCAAGTCAGGTTTAGTGATGAGTTTAGGAACCTGAAAACTGGAGTGAAGGTTACTATCGTCGCCGAAACTATGAAAAATTACTTTCGATATTTATTCATTATTTACATAGGGATTTAACCATGTCGAGAAATGGTTTTTATTTATTTACGCGAAAACCGTGCAACAAATGAGTCACAAGATCAAATTTGTGTCAAACTAAATAATAATTTAAAAAAATATTTACATTTAACCCTTCATGAACGACACTGGTAAATTTTTTTTTCTATGTACGCCCTAAATGTCTCTTGGTGCATAGGAGGCGTCCCCGATTTTTTTAAATATCTAGAATTTAATATCATCCATACAAATGACAATGCCAAGTAAAACTTTTCATTTGTTTACAAGAAAACCGTGCATCCAAGAAAAAAGTCAAAAGATCAAATTTGTTTGACAACTTAATAGGAATTTAAAGAATTATTTTTGTTTTAGAATAATGCAGTGGCGTACCCTTTTTAAATAAAAAATATTAACCTAAAGTTCCTCGTGGACGACACTGGTGATATTTAATTGTTTTCTTGTATGTCAAAAAATGTGTTTTAGTGCATAAAAAGCGTTCCCCAAATTTTTCAAACATATCTCAATTGTTATTAAAGTTATTATAAAAAAAAATATATTTTTAAAATTTTTAATACCCTGTAGTTCGGAAAATAAGACGTTTAAAACAAATTTTTATGTGAAGTTATTTTTATATTTTTCTTTTAGTGTAGAATTAGCCCGTAAAGTTTGAACGTATGTGTTTGGCCCACCCTGTATAATTTACTTTCTTTTGTTTTTAAGTTTTAGTCATTGTTTGTCCTTGAGCAATAATTTTCCAAGTTTATTCGTATAGGTTTAGAATTACTTTGTATATGTTACGCATAAATATCGAAAACGCTCATTAAGCGAAAATAACGCACACTACGCGTTATGGACGAAGGTAAATGACCAAACACCGAAATTAAATAGTTTTTCGTTTTATGGTCGTGAATTCATGACCGCATCGGGTTGTGTTCATTTTAGAAGCAACCACAACGCGTTTTGTTCGTTTGAAGAACGACCATAAAACGATGAATTATTTATTAAAAGAGACCACATTAAAATATAGTAAAAGCCTCATACATTTTGAAAATAAATACATAACTTAAGATTTAGATAACATAGGACAAAATATAGTTCAAAAGTTGGAAATATTCCTAAACATGAAAATAATAGGTACTTCGTAATTTTAAACAAGTAAACAACTAGCAAAAAGTAATAGTTTTAAACAACTAAAATAAGTAATTTATGTCTAAAATAGATAAACGACTTAATTGTAGATTGAATCACGAACCACATTGGAACAAATTATTTGTTCTTACAAGAGCTACTGTTGTGGCAGTTGGAGTTGCATAGTACTTGCTTAGAACGGCAATGGCATTTATTAGTGTTACAATAACGCTTACAATGACATAACACAAATCCTTGTTTGAAGCCTGAAGATAAAGCTGAAACTTGTCTTAAAGTTAATGAATTGCTTGGGACATCCGATTGATCAATAAAGTTGGAATCAGCAAAAGTAAACTCATTTCGACCATACATTCGCTCCAGTACACCTTCTTTAATGCCTAGTTGATACATACCAGACTCATGTACACTTAAAACCACAGCCAAAACATTTCTTGGCAAGACAGGAAGAATCCGGTGTTCTGTTGATTTAAACCATCCATTTTGCGTTGTGGTCGTTTATAAAATGACCACGACGCGTTGCAGTCATAAGTTCACGACCATAAAACGGAAACTTATTTAATTTCGGTGTTTGGTCATTTACCTTCGTCCATAACGCGTTGTGTGCGTTATTTCCGCTAACTGAGCGTTTTCGATATTTGCGCGTAACATATACATAAATATAATGTTACCAAAAAGTTAAATCATTTAAAGTTTACTACCTGAATAATTTTCTCCTACTAATTAGTTTGCGAAAAAAATGAAACAGATAATATAATTAATTTTAAGCAACATAAAAGATTTACCAAACCATTCATGTTGCAGTTTTATACACCATTCAGCTTAATTTGACTTTTTAATGATATTTAATTGTGCTTTTATATAGAACTTTTAGTATCAGCGTAATTAAAGTGAGCTTAACTGAATTGAAGCTTAATTTTCTAACTAACGCAAAGTTAAATGCACAGCAATTTTAAAGGTTTTTAAAATCTGCTTTTAAATTAATTAAGTACTGATATGTGTAATCGCAGTTTAAAAAAATTGAACTTTTTAAATAAACATTCATTGGTAAAAAAATAAAAGCGCTTTACTAAGTTTTTTTTTTAATATTTAACACACTATAGTTCACAAACTAAGACGTTTAGGCCATATGTTTATATAAAGTTTTTTTCTTATTTTCTGTTGTAGAATCGCCCCGTAAAGTTTGTGGGTTGAGTTACTGGACACCCTGTATGTATGTAGGTAATTTGATTGAAATTGATGAAAACTTTGGATGTCTATTGGTGCCTAAACAGTGAGGTTTATTGACTTTAATAAAAAGTACCTTATTTTTTAAGTTTTTGATTGTATATAAAATGGCGTCCCCAGCTTTGCGATATCTGTCAAAATAAAAAAATATGATGAAATAAATTTTAAGTTTTAGGTAAAGTGCCTCTGGCGGTATTTAAAAAGTACTTTGTTTTAAAATTTTAGGATTTGCAAAGCTCGATTTGTGTGCCAAATATCAACTGGATTGGTTAAAAATAAATGCAATATGGTGAAAAAACCAAAATAAAAATTGAACTTTGACGGTTGGTAACTCGAAAACGAATGACATTTTGAAAAAAATATATATGAAGCTTCACCCTTATTTTGTCAAGTAAAATCACCCCTTAAGTTTTATGATCGATTTTTAAATCACCCTGTATATGGAGTGATAAATTTATAATTATGGCTTTTAATAATGATAATTAAAAAGAGTTATACTTTAGTTTTTAATGTTAGGTATTATTTACCCTTGGCCATAATATCGAAAGTTTATTAATATAGCTCAAGAAATTTTCCTTTATAGGCTCCATTATTGTTAGGAGAGGTTCGGGAAGCCACACCCAGCGGGTAACGCCGTACTAATTTTAATAGAAACAATAAAGCCAAAATCTTTTAGCCATGAAAAAATATTTTGGATGCAGGTTGATATAATTTTTCCTCTGAGAAAATTTAAACTTAGGTACGATACACAAGTATTAATTTGCATCATTTTTATAAAGTAATATGTTTTGTAAGGTTTTTAAAAAATATTGCAACTTTAAAGAAATAATTGCGTGGCTCCAAACCATACATATGTAATACATAAAAATAGATAAAGGTAATCAACTCTCTTTTTAAAAGAGTTTGTTACTGACTTTTCACAATAATCAAAATTGCTTGAGTGAGCGGGGCTTTCCGGACCTTCCCTATACTACTTATCAAATAATAATAATAATATTCTGTATAAAAAGTTAGTGTTTTGCAACAATAATTGTTTAACTGTTTTAAATATTTTATAAAAATGCACACCCGTAGCTCCACAGATATTGGTCTAATCTTTAGGTTTTAATTAAATTAAATTTTTAATATAAACTTTTACTGTTGACCTTTGGGACAGCAAAATAATTAAATATATAAACTATCTTTGCAGCTTTGCGCTTAAGTTTTATTGGCTAAATATTTTCTTTCTCCACCATTTCAAGAACTTCGTAGCCATTAAATATATAAAATAAAAACAGCGCAGTATTCAGTGGCATGTTAAAAATAGGATTATATTTTGTCTTTTCTATCTAAAACGCTGGGTTTAAATTTTTTCGGTTTATACAGGATGGCCCACTATATTCGACACGGTCTGTAGCTGGATAACCATGGGGTTCTTAAAAAAGTAAATACTGAAACATATACAGGTCGGATAAGGCCACAGTATAAAATTATTTTACTCTATACAGGATGTCTCAAAAAAGTGTGACGTATCAAAGTTATATTTTTTTAAATGGAACACCCTATATTTTATGACGGTTTTAGATTCTACATAAAAAAATAATTTAAGTTTGTTAATAGTACCAAGTGTCTAATTTTATTCCTTTTTGTGATATTTGATTTTTTTCAAAATGCAGGGGTGCAATTAAATTAATTTTATTTTAACAATATAAACTCCTTAAACTTTAAAATTTGTTACAAGATTACGAAAAGTCTGCCTTATTATACGTAGGTTATATCGAGATCATAGATTATACAGGGTGATCAAAAAATAATTTCAATTTTTTAGAAAGTCAAATAGCAATATCTCTCTTATTTTAAACACTCTGTATTTTTTTACACCCCATGATGACAAACCAAATGCTCTTTCAAATGGTGTATAGGTTGCCTATACCTATCTTTTATACTTTTTAAGTAAATTCCGTTTTGACATATTTTTATTCCAAATGTCTATTTAAATGTAAGAAGCTGTGATATAGCTATGCCTATTTACTAAGCCGTTACTGAAAAATGTAAATTGGTTGGAAAAAGCACAAAATTAAAATATTTTGTATTATCTGCCACTATTTTTAAAATTCACAGAAAAAAAATCATTAGTTGCTTATAATGCTACTTCCATTAACACTCGTTTCTTCCATTATCCATAATTACTGTGTCAAATTTTTTAAAGCAACTATTAAGGTTATCGGATGAAATATTTTTTAGGATTAACTCTAGACTAAAGTAAACCATTTTTTCACATCCCACCAGTATTATATCATCTTGTTGTTGTAGAAGAAGGGTTTTTATTTAAAATCATGGAAATTTATTTTAAACTGACTAAAACACTAGTAATCAATAAATGATCGTTGTTATTTTCCTTAAGAAAAATATTAATGGCTGCTATGTCACAGCCAACTTTAATTTAAATAAACATTTGGACTAAAAATTTGTAAAAACAGATTTTACTAAAAAGCACAAAAGATAGGTATAGGCAACCTATAACTATTTGAAAGAATATTTTATTTGTCATCATGTGACGTAAAAAAATACAGGGTGTTCCATTTAAAATAAGAGAGATATGGCTATTTGATTTTGTGAAAAACTGAAATTATTTTTTGATCACCCTGTACAATATTTGATCTTGATTTGACCTACGTATAATATGGCAGACTTTTTCTAATCTTGTTACACATTTTAAAGTTTAAAGTGTTAAAGTAAAATCAATTTAATTTTACCTCTGCATTGTTCAAAAAAATCAAATATCACAAAAACGAATAAAATTAGACATTTAGTACTATAAACACACTTGAGTTATTTTTGAAAGTAGAAATTTAAAGAGAATCTAAAACCTTCATAAAATATAGGGTGTTCCATTTAAAAAAAATATAACTTTGATACGTCACACTTTTTGAAACACCCTGTATAGACAAAAATAATTTTATACTGTGGTCTTATCCGACCTGTATATGTTCCAGTATTTAATTTTTTTAAAAACCCCATGGTTATCCAGCTACAGACCGTGTCGAATATGGTGGGTCACCCACTCTGTATATATATATATATGTATTATTATTTACGAAAATTTACTGTTACTTACGTGATAGAAAAAACTAAATACAGATTTGGAATTAGGGACACCAAATTACCCAAGTTCAGTAGAGAACATCAATTCACATTCAATAAGGTGTAAAAACGCAGGCCTGTGCTATTTACTTTTTTCAAAGTAATCACCTTTAGCAGCTATGCAACACTTTATACGCTCAAACCAAATGTTAAAACTCTCCTTTCAATAGTTCTGTGGAATGTTAGCGCAAATCCCTTCAAACGCTCCTTGTAGTTCTTGGTCACTTGAAAAGTTTCGACCTTTTAACTGCTTCTTCACATACGGGAACAAAGAAAAATTGCACGGCGCCAAATTGAGACTGTGGGGGGTGACTTGATAATTTAATTTTAGATTTTTTGAGGAAAGTAGTTGAGAAGCCGGCTCGATGAACTGAAGCGTTGTCGTGGTGGAGGAACCAGGTGTCAAGTGTTGACTTGAAGCGCCAATTTTATAAGGCTTTAAAAACTTTTGGAAGACATAAATTTGTAAACCAGGACGCTGTGACAGTTTTCTGTGCGTGAATAGTAGTTAAAATACCTCTAAAAGTAAAAAAAACAGCGGTCATAATTTTTTGACAGTTAAAGATTGTTTTATTTATGTCGGTGGTTCCTCCTCTTTAAATATCCACATTTTGCTCTAAGATTTAGTTAGCACGTCGCGTTGTAGTAATAAATATAAGTTTCATTACCTGTAGTGATCATTTTTTTAAATCTTTATGACATCTCACGAAGGCCTGCCTAAATACCAGTGTACCGTGAATGCCGGGTTATTGGATGTTTAACCCATTTTTGAGTTCCGTCAACGTTATCCAAGCACTTAAACATGCAGTTGCTTTTCACAGCATCTTTTAGACAACGCGGTAGTGCCACCACGGACGTTATTTTTAAATAACTACTACCTAGAAGTGGCAGAATACTACATAGTGGTTTGCCATTGCCAACTGTGAGGTGACGAGCAATTAAAAATCCGATATCCGATTCCGAGATTCAAACCCGGATCGCTGCGGTATGAGGCTGGCACGTTAGCCTCTGCACCACTGCTCGCCACTTAAATTGACATCACTAGAGTGGCCGTTGTCAAATTGTTTGAACATTTGCTTACATCACTTTACCCTCTGCTTCCTCAAAGCATCGGTCATTGAGTGTGGTACCGAAACTGAATTAACTTTTTTAACTTTAAACTCATTGTGCAGAACATGATGAATGGTCGGTGCACTAATCTTCAGTTCATTTTCTATTTTGCGGTTGTAATCCTCCGATCTTCCATAATCGGTTTTGGTTCCAGTTCCTTTTTTCGTCCTCCAAGTTAAAGTTCCCCATTTGGGACTGCAAATACTATCTTTCTATGGTTCTTAAGGAAGGGCCAATATCTTGCAACACTTTACTCATTTCCTTAAAGAATTGTTGTTTAGAAAGACCACGCGGAAAATTATACAACATAATGACACGAACATCACCGACGTGTAAACTCAGCCATCTCAGTGGTTTATTTCCTTTTTAATAATTCTCGAATGCGCATGGGACGTAAACTTAATGTTGATGAATAGTATTGTAATCAAATATAGTGTTTTATTCTTTCCTCAAAAATTACTTAACTTGATTCAATGAAATGTATGACAAAACTTATTTAGCGGCCTACGCAAATATAAACACTTTGCTGTTAGGCTGCGGCTACGAGTTCAAGTGTCAAGGGACGAGCGGAGACTGCAAGTGTGAGACCGTTATGCCGTTAAGGCTGCTTAGGCAAACATTAAGATCAGAGGCTAAAATTTTAATACATTTATTACAAGAAAAAATGACACCAGTATTAAAAATACGAATAATCCCACTCTGCTTTTGGAGTATCGCGGTTTTGGTCCGATAATAAAACATAATGTTGGGTAAGTTGAGACCCTAAGGCCAAAGTTTATTTTATAGCCTAGTGTGAAGGAAAGGTGTTTATATAGGCGGCCTTAGGAAATAAAATAAGTACCCTATAATTTAGGCAAATACTTATAAATATCCGGCCCTTGACCGTATGCCGTCTTTTATTTACCATTCATATTTTATTGGGTAGGTATAACAAATAACAGAAATAACGTCAGAAAGAAAAGAAATTATAAAGAAAAAATTTGATTTCATACTTTAAAAATGGATGTGGATTTTTTAGTTTTATTCTTGAAACTGATTAAAGTGCTCTGCTTATTGCAGATTACAGTTAATGAAGTAATGGCCTATTATTTAAAATAAGTAAATATTTAAAAAAGAGTTAATAAAAATGCCACTAATTAGTAACAAAGTTATTTGTAAAAAGGCTATAACCAAAATACATTTTTAAAACTTTGTATCTCTAAAATCATTTACTTTTGGACTTAGGTAAGTTGGGTTATATCATCATATTTTAGCCTCAAGAATTTGTGGTAGCATTTTTTGTATCCTTAAATGATAACTTTAATTTTCTAATCAATGTGTTATTTTAAATTTACTACTATAATTAGACACTGCAGTATAATAAACAGCCATTAAAAATATTATATTCCCAAGAAAGGATCTAAATCTCTTCCATCCAACTATAGACCCATTTCACTCCTCTCAATGCTTTGTAAAGTAATGGAGAAATCCATTAACTCGCAAATTCTTAGGTACTTAGAAAAACATAAAATTTTACATGACAGGCAATACGGATTTCGTCACAAGAGATCTACAGATCTTCTTTCCTTCGTTTCACACAACTGGAACAAGTTTCTTGAGTTTCTAGGTGAGTCCCAGATCGTTGCTCTTGATATATCTAAAGCTTTCGACCAAGTCTGGCATGACGCACTTCTTAATAAACTTCCCTCCTACGGTCTTCCAACTAAACTCTGCTCTTGGCTCTCCAGTTATCTTTCTCATCGACGTATATCAGTCACTGTTGATGGCCACTCTTTAAGCTTTCACGAAATTAATGCTGGAGTGCCTCAGGGTTCAGTACTAGCATCAACTTTGTTTCTTCTTCACATCAACGACCTTCTTTCTTCCACAACCAATCCCATTCATAGTTATGCTGACGATAGTACCCTTCACTTCACTTTTCAGGTTCCCAAACCAATCTCTCAACCCGACTTGAAAAGCAAACGCAGGGCGATACAGATATCTCTTTCACAGGATCTCAATTGGATATTGGATTGGGGCGTCAAAAATCTCCTTTAATTTAATGCATCCAAAACACAATCGTGTTCCTTGTCGAAAAAAAATCATCAAACACTCATCCTTTGCTTATGAGTGGTCAGGTTTTGCAGAGCGGGGACACATTTAACCTTGTGGGAATCACATTTGAGAATAACCTTAACTGGCATAAACACATTGTATCTATAGCCACCGCGGCTTCAAAAAGCTTGGATTTCTTTTCCGAGCCAAAAAGTATTTTTCTCCTTCCAATTTATACACCTTGTATGTGTCCCAAATTCGACCCTCTCTGGTATATTGTTCTCATGTCTGGGGAATGGCATCCCCTACAACCCTCAGCATTATTGATGCCATTCAAAGAAGATCCTTTACTTACTCAAAGACTTCCTTCTCTTGCTCATCGTCGAGCTGTGGGAGATCTATTGCTCTTCTATAGATACTTTTACGGCTTCTGCTCCGACGAATTGTCCAGTATAGTCCCTCCTCTTGCAGTTCCCAACAGAGAAACTCGTGGTGCCGCGCGAATACATCCCCATACAGTTCAATTGGACAAGCCCCGAACTTCCCATTTCGTTCGTTCTTTTATTCCTAGAGTTTCCTCCCTTCCTTCCTTCCCCCAAATCTTCAAGTTTTTAGTACCATGTTAACAAACTTTCTCTTACCCTGCTTAAGACACCCACGATACGTTAGTATTTAGGCTTTTAGCCTTCGTGGATTGTCCAAAGATAAAAAAAAGCCATTAAAAATAAGTCCTTTAAACCCTTAAAACATAATGACTAACTATTTGTTTAAATAATAATTGCCTTTAAAGTTATTTCAAATACTTTATTACGCCTTATAAACGTTTATGGCAGGCCAATGAAATTAGTAAAGTTACCGGAACTAAATTAGAATTGGCCAGCATAACAGATTGCCTGGCACTTATGGCCCAAAATGTAAACACAATTTGAAACAGTTAATAACTTGCCGGAATTGCAATTTACTTTTAACCAAACTGTTAGTATGGGGTACTTATAATAAGTAAATTTGGTAACAATATAAAATCAGTGGGGGACATACAACTAAAATATCTTGACAGCTCTACCACTTCCGGTCATACCGGAAGTTAATGTCAACGTTTCTTTTTTAAAAAGGAACACTCTATGTATAATTTATTTTTTAGATTCTGCGTAAAATCTAAACAACAAATTTTCTTGTTAACGGTATTTGTCTCAGTGGTTCAAACCGTACTCGAAACTGACAATATAAATAGGGAAATCAAGAAAATGTTTTTAAACCGTTGCGTTACAGCCAATAAATTTTTAGGTTATGACTATGATTTTTATTTTTTAGGGTTTATATGTACGTTAGTTTACACCAAAATCGGTCTATATAAGGTCACGATATTCGGCCATATTGCTTTGACGTGTTATGACGTCACATCTCCCATTTTTCGGCCATGTTGTTCAGTGCCGGAGATATACAGTTTATTGTATTATTTGAACAACCGTTTGCAGAACAGTTTTTAATTATTATTAAGTTGTAAATTCTTTTACTTTAAATAAAAAACATTTGGAATTACATATTTCAACAACTATCACTCCCAAAATAATGCAAAAGGAAATGCGCAAATTCTAGACGGCACTGGATTGATCATCGGCTTTGATTTTATCCAGTCTTGCCAACTTTTCTCCCTTGCGTCCCCGACCTCGAACCGCCTAAAAGTTGAGGATATGTCGCAACCTTATAAATATAAACTAACCTTGAGTTTACACCAAATATAAACATTATTCACTTGCCATGTAAAATGTTAACAAAAAAACGTTTTTAATGAGTACGATGCATACACCCGCCGGACAAAGATAAGTATATTCTTTTTAAACCATTGTCCGAAATGTATTCAAACACGATTAAATACGCGACGATCATGACGTCACCGTTTACAAGAAAATGTAATGTTTTTAAAATGTTTTAAACCGTATTAGCAACAAAAAATGGCTCAAGTCCAACCGTTATCGACTTATTTTAAATCTTGTGTCAAAAATGACGTTTGCAAGCTATTGGATAACCATCAATTTCTTCTAAATTCTTAGATGAGTTGGGGTAGAGAAAAACTACCTTAGCAGACTGTGTTAATATTTTCACAATAAATAAATACATAGTGGTCCAAAATAATCGTTAAGAATTTTTACGACTAAAACCTTAAAAGTCATTTTTTTTAAATGAAAACTCTTATCTTTTTTACCTTATCCTATTAAGCATCAAAAATAGGAATAAGTTTGTTTATGGATGTCTGTTTTAAAGATTTAGAGATTTAAAAAAATAAGAATTTAATAATTGTCTATTCTAACAATGCTCTTAAGGCTGAGTTTGGATTTTAGTTGGCCTTGTCAACAAAATGCGGAGTCACAGCCAACTACCCTGTACCTACCAGTACTTAAATGCATTGTTAGAATAGATAAATATTAAAACGTTATTATTTCGAAAACTATACATTTTTGGAATAGACATTCTTATACAAACTTATATTAATTAACCCATATAAATTAATCAGTTTTTTTATCACTATTGCAGTTATCAGTTAAAAACTGGTAATCTTCAGTATCATCGATTTTTCACTCGACTAAATCGCCCAAGTACTCACCACAAAATCGATGTTTTGGTCATCACCCATACTAAACCTGACTTGGAAAGCAAACGCAGAGCGATGCAGATATCTCTTTCGCAGGATCTTAATTTAATATTGGATTGGGGCGCTAAAAATCTCGTCCATTTTAATGCATCCAAAACACAATCATGTTCCTTGTCGCGAAAAGAGTCATCAAATACTCATCCTCTACTTATGAGCGGCCAAGTTTTACAGAGCCAAGACACCTTTAATCTTGTGGGCGTCACATTTGAAAGTAACGCATAATCACATTGTATCTATAGCCACGGCAGCTTCAAAAAGCTTGGATTTCTCTTTCGAGCCAAAAAGTATTTTTCCCCTTCTAATTTATACACTTTATATGTGTCCCAAATCCGACCTCCCTTGGAATATTATTCTCATATCTGGGGCATGTTGTCCCCACAACCCTAAGCATTCTTGATTCTATTCAAAGAAGAGCTATTCGTCTCATTAATGATCCTTCACTTACAGAAAGGCTTCCCTCTCTTGCACATCGTTGGGCTGTGGGGGATTTATCGCTTTTTTATAGGTACTTCCATGGCTTCTGCTCTGAAGAACTGTCCAGTATAGTTCCTCCACTTGCCGTTCCCAACAGAGAAACTCGTGGTTCCGCGCGTATGCATCCCTATACGGTCCAACTGGGCAGGCCCCGAACTTCCCACTTTGTTCGTTCTTTTATCCCTAGAGTTTCTAGGTTGTGGAACCTGCTGCCCGCGGAGGTCTTTCCTTCCCCCAAATCTTCAAGTGTTTAAGTCCCGTGTCAACAAACTCCCTCTTACCTCGCTTAAGACACCCACGGTACGTTAGTATTTAGGCTTTTAGCCTTCGTGGTTTGTCCAAAGATAAAAAAACTTCCGTTTTGACCTAAAGACTGGTATTGTTAATTTTTTATTAATTTAATAAATCGCCCAAGTACTTGTATCAAAAATCAAGTAATAACGGTTTTTAACTAATAAAGTACTCAAGTATTTCTTTACTGAAGCGATCCCATCACTACTTTAAATGCCCCAAAAGCCCTTGTAAACGTAGGCCTTAATACAATTATGAAGTTAATCAAATTAATTAAGAGCTGCCAGACATTTTCAAGTAATGGCTTGAAATGCCACAACAGTTTACCGTTAAAAATAAATTGGCTTTACTAGTATGCCACACTTCATTTAATAGAGGTGTAAAAATGGTAAATTATAATCTTTTTTTATAATTGAACCAACGTTAAAAAAATTAGTAAAAGTTACTAAAAATTTAAAAATAATAAAAGAAAAAAATTAAAAAAAAAGAAGTCGAGTATAGCATATTGTATAAAAGAATAAAATCTTTTGTATATTAAGTTATTAACATTGAGTAATTTAGCACATATGTTATTAGCTAACTTATTTTTTATATTTCTTTTATTTTTAATTTTTTAATTACTTTTACTAATATTTGTAAAGTCGGTTTAATTTAAAAAAATGATTATTTTATTATAATTCACTAAAAACACTACTATAGTACCTCTTTAGCGGTTAGCTGCAGCTTCTATCGATTTATAAGCTTTTGACAGCAATGGAGGTTTAATTAAGGAATTAAAAATATTTAACTAACCGGAACTAACCATTACTCCCTCCTATACTCTGTCTTTAGTTCCTTAAGTTGTCTACAAAACCTTATAAATCGATACGGGCTGCAATAAATCGATATACACGGGGCTGCAGCTATCCGCTTGTCTTTTAGTTCGGTGAAAAGGGTTAATTTCACCCCAAGCTTGTCGATTCTAAATGTTCTGATCTTTCCGACGTATGAAAGAGAGAAAAAATAGGTCTAGTACCTTTCTCTCTCGCGATCCTGACTTTATTTTTTTATGGACCCACCGCGGCTCTCTTTTTCCAATTAAAAATAATTTTAAAATCGGTCCGCAAACACCAGAGTAATCACGTAACATACACACAAAAAACATATGCGGCGAATTGGGAACCTCCTCGTTTTTGAAGTCAGTTAAAAAAACTTAATTGTGAACCTCCTACTTTTGGTCGGTGAAAAACAATGGGTACGTTTATCCGACATCAGCAGCTTTTTGTAAGCACAAAGCGATTCAGCGGAAAAACGACCCAGCAGTTGGCAAGTCTCTGAACGCTTCGCTTTTTAGTAAAAGAGAATAGACAAGGATAGAGGATCAATCGCCGTTTCGAAAAGTGGCACAATTTGAAGATGGGGTCTGCGGGATGGCAGAGCATGCGCATACGCACTCCCAATGTCAAAATCGGCGGTATATTCAAAATCATTGATTTATTAAGTAAATATACATAAAACATTAATAAAAAGTGTGAAATGTGGTTAATACTGAAATTTATTAATAATTTAATGACTAAATATTGGTAATTTAGTGCTAATGGTGTATTAAAATCTATTTGGTAGAAGTCTATTTTTTCTTAGATTGGAATAGGTTAATGTGGAAAAATATATATAAATTTTAGGGAAATAAGAACTAAAAATGAAAATCTAAATAGAATTATTTCTTGAAAACTAAACTTTTATTGTGAAATTACATATTTAGCATAAAGAATGGTTGTAAAATGTAAAAGAAGTGTATAATTTTAAGAAATATAGGAAAATAGCACGCTTAAACTTACCAACCAAATAAATTATAGATTTATTTTGATCCTATTTAATTGAAAGGTATTATAGTGTATAAGTTAATATTACTTATACTGAGAAAAGCGTAGTAGGATTTCAGTTTCCATAGGCCACTGTGCTTGGTCCATTTTATTCGATATCTACATACTTGTTTTTTTAGGTATAAGGAAGCAGATAAGATTGTAGGTTTTAATTAACAATGAAAATTTAAGTTTCTACAATACTGGATACTTACTTATTTTGAAATAAAATACTTTTGTAAAGGAAGCTCAAAAATGCTCGGTATTGCAGAAAAAAATCTTAATCCTAAAAATCTTTTTTTCCACTAATTTTCGATATTGACAAAAATAAGTGTACTTTCCTCTTAAGAAAAATTCATAATTTTTAAGATATTTCATATACCTACCACCGAAAACAATTAATATGGGATGGTTGAATTTTTTCGTAAAATTAATAATAGTTTGCCTTATGGTACGAACTTAAGTAGACACACTCTAATCTTGGTTTGTACCTCAACTGGGTCAGTTATTTAGTGTTTAGGCCTTTTTATTGTTTCGCTTTAGTATAATTTTTATCACTATATTAATACTTTTTAAACTTGTCATTTGTCTGTCTTACAGTTCAAGGAAATTTTTTAAATATGGAGTGACGCACACAGAAATCCTCTATTGGTTCATTGTGTTTTTACCTCCAGCAAGATATTCATTAAATATATTTTACGTATTTATGTAAAATATTAATGTATATAATATTTTGTTAAAAAATAAATCTTACATAAAGTGTTAATTTGTTTTTATTCATAAAAAAACAACGTAAATAATTTAAAAAATAGTTTATTTAAAAAACCAATAAATTTACACAAATGTTGTTTCAATAATTTATATTTATAACACAGGCCACACGTAAAATTAAACCGAATAAAAAACATAACAAATAAACAGCCACAACAATCACAAAACATCAGCCATATTGAACATATTGAAAGTCAAGAGTTTTGACATTTATAACAGCCAATAGCAAGCCGAAAAAGAACCTCTCATGCGCATGACGAGTAATCCCGCTGTGTTAAGTTAACCATCAAACCGGTTAAAGTTCGCAAGATATTTGGCTGATAGTATTGATTCAAACACAAAAATGTTACGTAAAAAGTGCGTACTGAAACAAAAAATTATAAATAAATCCATACTTTTAACCAAGCACGTGCTTTTTAACAACTGTAAGCAAGAATAAAATAAAACTTTGACGAGCTCTTTCGGTCGCTGAACACAATGACAAGTCGCAGGGGTGTGCCATTTTTTAATTGGTGGGGGTAAATCAACTGTTTCTCTCCCCTTCTCCATTCTCTTTGTTTTTAGTTCGACATTTCAGTTAAAAATATAACCAAAATTTGACAGATGACTAACAGAACTTTCCAAATGTCGACATTTGCGCAAGCCCAAATGAATGCTGAGTTTGGTTAGCCAAAATAAAGACCGCTTTGTAAAATGAACATCCGCTAAATTCAAGCAGCTTGTCATTCGGTCGGGTGAAAGCGACCGCTTACCAAGCAATTCAGCCGCTGAAGTCGGCTGAACGTACCCAATGGTATAAATTTTACCCCAAGGTTGTCGATTCTGAATGATCCCCTGATCTCTTCTTTTTTTTCGCTTTATTTTCTGGACATATACCTATTTATATGAGCCTATGCCATCTAGAGTTAGCCTTGCCGCAAAAACTAGAGTCCGCCTTGCCGAAAAAAATAGGTCTAGTACCTTTCTCTCTCGCGATCCGGACTTTGTTTCGCACTAATCTTCTTATTAATCTGGGATATTGACCAGACAAATAATAAAATCATTGGGCGTAGCGTATCTAGAGTAATTACCATGATAGAAATGTCAAGTGCCTAACGCTTTTATTTTACTTGTCCGGTAGCAAGGACTTTCCTTATTATTTTTTAGCTCTTAATCAAATAAAACCATTTACCATAAAAAATTAGATAATTTATTTTTAAGTTTTTAGTTTTCTTTAGTTGCCTTTCTGTAACTAACCGGAACCAATGATTTTGTATTGAAGTAGTTGTGGAAAATATGTAATTCGCCACTTTGGGGGGCGGCCATCTTTAATTTTGGTTTGTGGAGAATAAATATGTAACCAGCCATTTTGTGGCGGCGGTCATCTTGGATTTTACTTTTTTATAGTGAGCTTTATTCTACGAATCAAGCCCTTTCATTTGATCCCCATATTAAGGTACTTGTAAAAAAATAAATCTAATCCACGGTTTTGTGACGGCGGCCATCTTGGATTTTATTTTTTTCATAGTAAGCTCTATTCTACCAATTAATTCCTATCACCTATTACACATATTGAGGTTGTAGTGAAGTATGGTATAATCCGCCATTTTGTATCGGCGGCCATGTTTCATTTACACATAAATAATGTATTATATTGTATTATCATCAGAAATGGGCGTCAAATTCCAATTTGATACTAGATTTGACCCAAATACCAAATAAAGTCAAGCTAAGTAAAACCGTTTAAAAAAGTTTATTTAAGACGGCAAAACAAAAATCCTTTACAGAGCTTTTAAAAATACTTCATGTCCAATATTTATTAGTTTTAAAAATATTGCCATCCTTTAAAAGTGACCACTAATAAATGGTATTTTTAAAAAGATTTAAAAATAACCTCACCATTGATGTAGAATATAAGAGGTACACATATATTAAATATGGTATTTTATACCTCTTGAAAAGATCTGTACATTTTTTATATAATATACAGGGTATTTAATATAAAAAAATTGTTATTTTAATCTCTTACCTAATATCAAAAAACTTTAATTTATTTTTCCTATTTTCAGTTTAAAAAGCCTTAAAATTCTACCAGTTTACTCATTATTACCAGTTTTTTATTTCGACAAATAACAAAGTTATTTATGATGGACACCCGTGACCCAATACCTAAATATTACAACATATTTTATTCAAATATTAAAAATGCGACTAAGTTTAAATATATCCTGCAAAGAATAGCATTTCGTACTTTGTTTTAATGTATGATAAAAAAATACCTTACCTTCTTTCGGTGCGACATATCCATGGACTTCACAAAATGTTGTCGGCTCCGGAACAGGCGTTCTTGGCGCAGCCTGACTTCCCAATGGTGTACTAGCCGCGCCCTCTATTGTAAAAACGTAGTGGCGCGAGACGCGGGCCGTTCGGAAGTTCTCATTTCCCGTCTTTGACATTTTGCGCACCGCTTCATTTCAGCGCGTACGCGCAGTAACCACACCATGCCGAACAGAGCCATGTCGGCCACCGGCCGCTTCATGGCAAAAAGAAGGCGCTCATGTCGCCAGTGCTGATGCCTAAATAAATGAGTAGGGAGAGTTATGTGTGTAAGGGACCAGTTTTTAGAGAAACCAACTATGCCATTTTTTCTTTTATACTGTTAACAGTCGCACCTGGATAGAGGCGCTTTTTTAAAGCTTAATATTTTTTAACCACTTGTTAGGCGCGCCGGTGTATTTTGTACACCAATCTTTAAAAAAGCACCATTTGTTTAAAAAAAAGCGTGTTTATTACTTTATATTCTTTTTATTAAAAATGCTTAACCTGTAAATTAATAATTCTAGTGTATAAAAGCAAAATATTTTTTAAAAAACAAATCAAACTAATTTGGTAGACAACGTCGGTCAACTTTTTGGGAATTTTTACTGGTCTTTGGTCACCGGAAGACAAACTTAAATATGTATTTGTATACATTTTAAATAACTACTTCAATTTTTTTAGGAGATGGTAAAAAAGTCAATTACTGCGTCAGATAATGCTAACATTAATACAAGTCTCGCGGAGTATTTAAAGCACATGTTTACAAACAAATATCGATATTGTTACAACAAAATACTAATTTTAAACAAGACTGCCACAGCACATTATTGACATCCTGCTGCTACGATACATGAATTCGTAGTAAAAGAAATCGGTTTTTAAAGCAAATGGTGATGTCTATTTTTAATATTGGTGTAGAAAATACACCGCGCGACTAATTAAGGGTTAAGTAATTTGTAGTTTTTGCAAAGCATAGTATTAAGTTTAAATTATTTTTATTATGGTTTCTCTTAAATATTATAAGTATTATACAGGGTGTCTCTAAAATATCTGTACAAAATGCTACCACAAATTCATTGGACCAAAATATAACGATCTAACGCAATTTATCTTGGTTTTAAAATACATTTTCTTTTATTGACATTTTTCCTTGCAAAATTCGTTATACTTAAGGGGTTTTCTTAAAGTAAGAAATCAAGATCTACTCAAATGTTTGCTTTTAAATGTAGAGGAAGACACCTGCATTTTTGCTTTTTGTTCAAAGTGCTATTACATTTTTTGCTTTGGGCTATATTTAGATTTTTTTATTTTCCCATCTTTTTGCACTGTGAAAAATACCTATAAATATTGCTACTAGCAATCGATTCCGAGGTATTTTAGATTAAATGTTTTATTTCACATAAAAAAATGTCCTTTACGCTTTATTTAGGCCACTTGGGTTCTTATAAAAGGTCTGTACAAATTGTTACTACATTTTTTTTGCACCAAAATACAAAAATTTTATTAAATTTACCTTAGTTGAAAATTAGATGGTTTCTGAGATACAGGGTGTTCTGTTAGGGTGCAAAATTTGAATTACGAAGGTACATTGCATTAGATGGTTGTATTTTGGCCCAAAGAATTTGTGGTAGTATTATAGGTGCCCTAGATAAAGCGTAAATAAATGCAATAGCAAAATTTGGTATGAAATAAAATGTTTCATCTGAAATATTTCACAAACGGTTACTCGTAGCAATAATTATGAAGTTTACCACTTTTGTGCAAAAATATGAAATAATAAAAAATCTATATTAAAATAATATACCAAGGCAAAAAAGTTATGACACTTTAAACCTAGGCAAAGGACAGCAAGTGGCTCCCTCTACATTTACGATAAATACATTAGAATATTTTGATTTTCCACTCTAACAAACCTTTTAATTTTAAATATTGGGAAAATGTCCTATAATAAATAAATTATTAAAAAATAAGTAAAAAAAAATAAAAAAATTTGACACCTCCTATCCTGCAAACGATCAGCTCTTCAAATAAGGCAAAATGCGTTAGATCATTGTATTTTGCTTCAAGAAATTTGTGATAGCATTTTTGTTCCTTTTAAAGACACCCTATATAAAGAAATAGCCTTGTAATTATTAGTTTAATAAAATTTAATAACCTGTCCCTGACACACATTCCCTCCACCGGGAATATTATTTATTCATCGCACAGGAGGAAATTACCCCTAAAGCTTCACTTTGATACACTTCGTTACCACTATCTTAACACTTATGATGCACTTAATGATTTAATCTCGATAAGTTCTCCTAATAAGCCTTTATATAGGACAGAAACATCTTTTTTCTTAGAGGATAAGTAGCTCGCGGTTAATAATATTTAATAACCTGTTCTTGACACACATTCCCCTCCACTGGGAGTGTTAATTATTCATCGCACAGGGGAAAATCACCCCCTAAAGTTTTACTTTAATACACTTTATTACCACTGTCTAAACACTTATGGTGCACTTAATGATTAAATCTCACTAAGTTCTCCTAATAAGCCTTTTACGTAGGACACAAACATCTTTTTGCTTAGAGGGTGAGTAGCTGCGGTTATTAATGTTTATTTATGTCAATCAACGCAGATTTCGACATAGTATCCCATTAGGTTGGATTAATTGCCCTAAGTTTCCGTTAAGTTTGGGTCAAGTTTTTGTTTGTTTCGATGTCGGATTATCTGTGGAGAGAAGGCGGATTTTAGACAGCTTGTTTTTGTATCCAAATATTAATGTTAATAATGCTGCGTGCTGGACCGATAGGGTTCTCTTTTACATTAACAAGTACCTTTTATAAATATAAATTTTGATAGTTTCTGTGCTATTTTGGACATATTACACTTAATACATACAGAGTGCCGGGGTGCCCACGAGATCACTTTCCGGCTGCCCTTTTTTATTTTTTTATCAATACTAACAAAATGTGGTTGAGTTGTTAGACCAACCAAGTCATTTTGGGTGTATATAATCGGCTTTTACGAGTAGTAGAAATAAAATATTTTTAAAACAAATTTTGCCTTAATTCTGTTTTTAAATTAAATTTTTATTTTTTATCTAGATGGCTATGATCATTCTAATTTTACTTACTTTTAGAAAATTACGAAATCGATTTTATCTTTTTAAACTTTTTAACTGGAGAGCTCTAAGCCTTACTTTTTAGTTTTTTTACCCTAGCTCAAAACCAAAATAGGACCATATCACTTTCATAATATTTCTAAATGCAGTTAGTATTTTAAAGCAAATTTAACAATGTAAAACACTGCGACATTTTACTTCGTTTTTTTTTTAACTACATCATGTATTATGTAGATAAATGATCTTTTTGATATTGAATGGCGTACGTATCGTAGTTGCAATGAAAACAGAAACTAATATAATATGTTGTAAAAATAATTGCTTGTGTTCCGCATAAGGTTTATTAAAAATGGTATTACGATAATTATTTATTGGTAATATCAAATTTACCTTTAAATTATGTTAACATCCCAGAAGATAAACACAAAGTAATGCTTCTATTGTTTTTATTTTTTAATTTAACGGACCACAAGCAATTGTTTCCACAATATATTTAATTTAGTTTCTGTTTTTATGTGAGTATTTTTAGTATAAAAAGATCATTTACCTAAGTTTAAAAAAAATTTTGTTTTTTAAAAGAAAATGAAGTTAACTGTCGCAGTGTTTTACATCTTTAAATATGCTTAAAAAATACTGCATTTAGAAATATTATAAAAGTGATATGGTCCTATTATGGTTTTTGAGGTAGGGTAAAAAACAAAATATGAACTTTGGAGCCCTCTAGTACAAGAAGAAATAAACAATAAATCGATTTTGTATTTTTCTAAAAGTAAGTAATCTATAAGAAGTGATTTTTAAATATTAGAGAATATTCACGGACCCTAGATGAAAAATAAAAATTTAATTTAAAATAAAATTTCACAAAACTTTGTTTTGAAAATATTGAATTCCTAATAAAAATGACCTAGAAAATCCCCTATCAAGTTTTGTCAGTAACGCTCAAAAAAAAAATGGCAGCCGGAAAGTGACCTTGTGGGCACTCGGTATCCCGGGTGTTTCTCACCTATTAAGAAAAAAAAAACTACTTTTTTGGTTTACCTCGAAATGACTGCCACTTTCAAATTCTAAATTCCATCACCAGTATATATGATTTTAATTTAATATATTATGTCATTCTGAATGTAATGACAGCTCTAGTCAACTTTTGACCCCTCTGCTGTCAAAAATTTAATTTTTTAATTTTAATTCTGGAGCACCATGATTAAGCTAAAATGTTTTTTTTTTTAATAGTCGTGAAAAAGAAAATTATTTGTCGTTTGTTTTTTACACTTCTTAGAAAGGAGTCAAAGTTGGCATTGGCTCATAGCTTTTGTTTTTCAATCTAAACGAGGGTGGCACGTTAAGCAAATCCTAAAAGAGTATTTTATTCTAAATAATTTGGCGCTTATCTACAGAACACATAATTCACGATGTTGTCACTAATCGATGTTATAATTTGGTATAATGGTTTGTTTAAAATTACTTTACCACATGTTTTCTTGAAAAAAATCCGAAATAGCGCCTAAGTGGTATAGTATATTGGTTGGTTTAGAATTATCTTATCACAGCTTTTTCGTATCTCGAAATACCGCATTTGTGGTACCAAACTATTTGGAATAAAATGCTCTTTTAGATTTTCTTAATGAGTCACCCTTGTTTTATTTAAAAAAGTTATGACCATACAATGTTTACCTAATTTTTAATATTTTTAACCTGGAGTGCCAAGAATGCAAATAATGTTATTATTTCTAAAATTACATTTTTAATTTATAATAGTAAATATGAACCAGGTGGTTATTTTAAATATTAAAATAAAGGTTGGTTTCGGATAAACCATATGTGATAGTAACAACTTAATTCGTGAAAAAATGCATGATTATATGATATATCCGCATTAAAGCATTAAAAAAGTTCTTATGTGTTATATCCAACTTTTAATAGTTTTGGAAATTCCCTTCCCCGAGAATCTGATAGTAAACTGACATTTTTTAAAAACACCCTGTATATTGCATCATCATTAAAAAGATATTTTAAAGAGCTTTTAAGAAAATATAACATTTAATATGTCTATCTCTTATAGTTTTAAAAATATGGCCATCCAAATATGAAAGTTATGTTAAATTATCGTTATATCTACAGTTCCAAGTTATTAGCAACTAAGTTTAGGGTCGAAGATAAAACAGACATTATATCTACTATTTTTTAAGATTTGAATGTCCATATTTCCAAAACTATAAGAGATAGACATATCAAATGTGGTGTTTTTTAAAAGTCCTTTAAAACATTTATTAAATGGTGATGCAATACCCATTTGTGTTCTATTTTAAAAATGCCAGATTGCTATTAAATTTCCCATGATGGCCACATTTTTAAAACTATTTAAAATTGGATAAAACGCATAAGGACTTTTTTATTGCTCTTTGATAAATCTTTTAAATGGTTATATAATAAACAGGGTGTTTCATTAAAAAAAAGTTAATTTTTTGCAATAAATTAAAAACACAATGTTAACTCTTTTTTGTTGGCAGCACGTAAATCAGCGGAAAAAATACCATAACTTTACTAATTTAACCGACTATGTATCTCCAACAACAAAGAAGCAATAGTTCCGACTTAAAAATTATCACCCTGTAAGTATAGCTTAACAGTAAATTTTGTAAAATATAAATATATATTATTATTATTCCTAAATTTGTTAGTGTGGGCCGTAAAAAGAAATAAAATTTAAACTGTATGCCTGGGATGTGGAAATAAAATAAAAATATAATTTTTTAGTTTTAGAAATCTTAAAAAAACTATATTGCTTTAAACACCTAAAATTTTTGGAATTATCTTTTGCATATTTAAGATGATAATAAAATTTGCAACAATTAAAAAAAATATGTTAAAAAAACTAAACAAAATTTAAAAAAAAATATTAATAATAATAAAAATTTAAAACGTACAATATTTAAAGTAAATTGGGCTTATAAAAATAAGTAATTATGTATGTAGTACATGTTAGATAAAGTAATCACGCAGCATTATTAACTTTTTACCAGTAGTTGTATGACAAACCATAAGAACAAGACCTTTTTGTATTGATTTCACCAAAATTTAAAGAAAATATTTTTGTTTCGTTACACAGCTAACAAATATTACGTTAACGAACATATACAGAACCAGCTAAATAAAGTCGTTCATAGGCAATGTGTGGAAAGGAGACAGTCTCACGCGAATGTCTGCATGTAAGATAACAAACAAGCAAGTTTTCTTATCCTGCAATGCATTACGGGAAAAGTGTCAAAGGCGAATTCATTTTGCCGAATGTGTTTGGACCTAGTCGGGACCAAGATCGTTTGACTAGGTAAGGTTGCCTCGTAAGCCTTGCAACATGGCGGACCATACGTCACATATGTATTTTGCTCATTATTTATTGAAGTTTTTAACAGTGTAGTTTGTGTTTTTGTCAATATTAAAGAAATACTATTAAATACTGTTAATTCCAGTTGTTACCGTAACTTCTTTACTTCCTATTAATAAATTATTTAACAATGATTATTCTAGCTGATTTTTAAATATTGTATATCGCGCTTTTTCGCCCTCATAGTATTATCCATCTAGACAACCTTGTTGGCGCCAAGGAACCAGCAGTGCGGTACATATGTGACGTAATGAGGCAACCTTATCTAGTCAAACGATCTTGAGTCGGGACTACGCACCGACTGAGCATAACTGGTGGCATTTATAATCGTGCGTATTCAACACATTTCCCATAAAGCATTGCATGATTAGATATAGTTACCTTCTTGTATGTTATCATACCGGAATGATAACTTTTCAGATTGGGTGACTTATAGTGCTTGTTTCGGCACTGCATTACTGGCCAATATTCTTTTACCAACTATATGCAATTTAACTGACAAACCAAAAATCAAAACTCTATTAATCAGAATAATAAAAAAATTGTTGCGTCAACAAAGGTTTTTCGCCTTAATCCTGAGGTGCACAGGTGCAGTGTCCTCATTTAAGTGCAGATATATGTATTGTGTTTTTATATGGGACATAAAAATTCAAAATGTTAAAGACATAACCGTGATACAATCGGACATGCAAATCTGTCAACGCGCAAATAGGTCGTGTGTATTATAAAATACATTACCTTTTCATGTAAATATGACAGTTTTTTATTACCGTCTGTACCCCGACATAGAAGAAGGGACTGTCACATTTTCAATTTTATAAAATCATAAACATTTAATAATTTTTTTTTCAGTCTGGAAAATAAGCACGTGTTACACAGTGTCTCTCAGGATAGGTGTTATAAGATGACAAATGGACCAAATATTTTGGAATTTTAAAACGTTCTTTTAAGAAAACCGGTCGCATGGTCCAAAACTTCGTTACTTATTTTTTTACTTTTATGCTTAAACATTATATTTCGACATAACATTTAATTTCCTACATTTACTTATAAAATTTTGGTCTATTAAAAAAAATAGTTTATTCCTTGGCATTTGTTACATTTTTAGTTATCACTTGACCTGTATAATATAATCAAAGTACAATTTTGTATTTCTTAGTTATAAAGCATGCAACCAGTTTTAAAGTGTTGACTAAAATTTTAAAATGTTTGGTCCGTTTGTTCTCTTGTAACATCTATCCAGGGATATACTATAAAATTGGGTGGGTAAAAAAACAATTTTTTTTTTATTTTGTACTCTGAAAGACTGGTTTCTTAAAAATTCTTATCATGTTCATTATCATCAATTTATTTTTGGGAAAAAATACTTTTTGTTTTGAATTTTGTGACTTACCAAAAAATAATTATTTACAATTAGGTTTCTATTATTTCTATCAAAAATCCACCGCTCTACAAAACAGGTTTTTAATACATTTAGGTAATTTGTAGTTCAAGTTAATGGGTGGGAGCCTAAGATTTAAAGAAAATTGAGCCTCCACCCATCAACTTGAACTATAAATTCTATTAAGGCTGTCATTCATTGTAACAACACATTTAGATAAGTTGCAAAATTCAAAATAGAAAAGTTTTTTTTTATTTCTTTAACCTTAAATATCTTTTTAATAGTTAATTTTAACAAAAAGTATTACACCTTTTTGAAGAGCCTTTAATTTCTGATAGAAATGGTAAAAACTAAATTATTATAATTTTTTTAAGCAAATAAACATATTATTTGTTTTTGCATATTATATCCGTACCTTGTTTAATTATTCAGGAAAAAAAGACACTAAATTTCATATTCCTTGACCATATAAAAAATATAAGAGCAATTTTTTCTTTTAAAAATCAGGTCCTATGTTTTTTTATAACCGATTATATAATCAAAACAACAAGTACCTAAATAAATCATGTTTAAATCTAGTCTAACAAACTTTACTTAAAAAAGTGTTGTCGAAATTTTAAAAATTTTGGAAAAGTTGGTCACCTTGTATTTTAAAAACGATTTTCCAAGCCACTATTTATAAAACCTTTTTAAATAAAATTACTCTATAATTAAACAATATTTTTTTAACGCGATAAAAAAAAACACCCTGTATACCCAAATTTATTATTTACAATTGCCTAAGCCATAATTTTGGGAACTTGATTATTTACACACAATTTAACACACCCTATATGTACTTGAATAATAAATCATTTCGCATTGTGGGTCAGAAATTAATTGCTTTAATGAAAGGACCCAAAGGTCGATTTTACCCCATTTAACAAGTTATAACTACAAGCTATTCAAAGGTTATGGCAGTGAAGGGTATTCATAGAATTAGCATGTCGAGACCAGCACGCAGTTTAAAACTAACCAGGAAAAAAATAAGTAAAAAAATTATTTTTGCCACGACCCACTATGGTTTCTGGGAGCCTATTTTTTGGCCAAAATTAATAAATGCGTTCAATTAAAAAACTTTTAATCAAAAATTGGTTTTTCCTAAACCAATAATAATAAATAATATAAAAAAACTCAACGTTCACCTTTACACAATATACAAGGTGGTAAAGAGAAAAAGAGAACCAATTTATTTGGATAATTTTTGATACTTTTTAAATATTTTGATTAAACTTTTTATTTAAGGGTTTTTGACATGAATTATTTAAATTTGATAATATTTTTTTAAATTTCTAAAAAAATGTACAATTTATTTGTGTCACTCTGTATGTACTATTTAAATAAACATATAAAGTCTCTATGCTTTTTACACAAAAAAGGTATACTTTATAATAATGGCTCTGAGCAACCGTTTCGAGATATTTGCCAAAAAGTCCGACATTAAACCATTCGTATATGATGTGGCAGTTGTAGTGTCGGTTGTACTAAACAATTTTAAGGCAAATATTTCGGAAACTGTTGCCTATAGCGATTCTTAGAAAGTACACGTTATTTGTGTACAAAGTATAGGATACCAAATTGGTATAATTAGATGGTACATACAGGGTAGCACAAAAGCTTGCTAATTTCTAGAGAAGTTCAAGTAGTGTAGGTATCGCCCTCCTGCTTCCACAAAAAGTTCCCTAATACTTAATCTTAAAAGCTAATGTCAAAAACTTTTAGATACCGTGTTTTATTACAATATTCAAAACGTATAAACACTCATCGAAATAAATTAAAATATATTTTTTCACTTTGATGCCCTATATTTTTGTTATTATCAACTTTTGGATATAGGTCTTTGGTTAGATCTTTATAATTTGGCATAAGGAATCTATGATTTCTCTGTAAATTAATAATTACCGAGCACCCTGTATCTTACAGTTGTATATAATAGCACCATATTAAATATTATGGTATTGCTGCTTGTTTAAATTTGATTCTAAATCTAAAATAAGCTCCAACGCTTCTTCGACAGAGGATTTTAGATTTCTTTTTCTAGGGAGCTAAGCATTCTTATTATTTTGCTAGCTGGCAAAGACTTTCATCCACTTCTTTTAAAAGTGATGCTAAATCGTGTGGCCCAGGTCGGCAGGCCGCTTTAGCCGCAGCTTTTATTATTGATGATGTGTCTTATTAGACAATTGCGTTGCTTCCCTTAGTTCTTTCCGATTTTTCTAAAATGATAACTTGGGTCCACAAGTAGATGTTGACAGTGTAGATAAATCAAATACATTAACAATCTGTTTTTCCAACCAAGCAGAATTTTTATTTTAAACATACCCCTTGTTTTGTGCTGCTTGTCACCATCTTTCTGCAAAATTGGGGCGGAGGCGACAAATTTTTGTCAGATATCTGGTTCATTAGATGAGTTAATGTTTATTTTGATGTTTTGATTTAGGTTATTAAATATTTTTAAAATTTTTCGTTTTTATCGGCTTCCTACAACCACAATTCTAAAAGGTGTTCTTTATTAAAATAGTGCAAATCTGTAAAAAAAATGTATTTTTGCCAGGGTAGCGAATAATCGCAAGTAAATATTTTAAAATAATTATCACAAATAAAGACTTAACAAAATAATTTGAAATTTATTGCCGCCAAATGCAGCCTTTTTTTCTCAACCTTAAAGAAATTAAATATTTTTAAAAATTATTAGTAAATGAGCCAATAAGAAAACTAATTTTATTTGAAACGGACAGAATTAGGCAATTCTGTCCGTTTCATTCACATACATATTTTTCTAAAAAACCTACTTAGTAGTTAATAAAAAATATATTTTCTTTATAAATATGAATTAACAGATTAGCACCACACTAACAACTTTTGGCGTCACTTAACGATTTATTTACGGCTACTGATTAATATGTGAGAGGTACTAAATTCAGCTTCGTGTATCCCCAGAAAAAAGAACAAATCAGGAAAAAACACACTATATATCTAAACAATGATGTATCTGCTTTTCACTTAAACAACCAAAATTATTTTTTTATGAATTTGAAAAAATGGATTTTGGCCACAAAATTGGGTCGCAGAAACCATAGTGCGACCGTTAAAAAAAATGCTGTTTTTTAATCATTATGATGAAGTTAAAGTTCTTCATTCTAGTACACTACATAAAGTGTTTAAAAAAGTAACTTTTTAACACTTTATAGCTTTTTTCACACTTTAAATTAGTGTTTTGTTTCCATGATTTCTACAATTATCTTAAATATCAATGTATGTAATGTTATAGTAAGCGCGACATCGACTGTACCAAACGGTCAAGTTACCTTTCATTTCGTCATTATTTCTTTTAGTTCATGAGTCACTAGTTTTATAATTTGACAGTTTGAAAATAAATTTAATTAAAATGATTAAAAATTAATAGTAGAAATGAATTTGGATGACTAAGAAATTAAAAAGAATTTATACTGTTTTAGTCAGTGCCGTATTATCCATTAGGCTGACTAGGCTACAGCCTAGGGCGCCATGAAAAAAAAGGCGACAGGCAGGGGAGTTTTTTGAAAAAGTTTAAAAGTTTAGTCGGGTGGAAATTGTTGGTGACTAATTTCTTTGTGAATAAGGTGCTTTGGCATGAAATAGACGCGAAAAGGAAAGCTCTTCAATTTTTTTTTGGTGGAAAATAGGCGCTCCGGGAAGTCTAGCCTAGGGCGCCTCAAACAGTTAATATGACCCTGGTTTTAGTATTAATTCTACAAAAACTAGGTACATATAATTTTCTAAAATTAAATAATAAATACATAGTTATGAAGAGGATAATTGTCTCTTAAGAAATAGGGAGGCTATGATTTTTTGTTGCAATATAATGGCTGTGCTGCCAAAATTAAAATTAATAAGTTTAGATAAATAAAACATGTATAAAATGGTATTTTGGGAAATTTTTATACGGTCGTGGAAAAAATATAGTATGTAACACATGCATAAAGTGTCTTTTTTACTCATGGGATTGCCGCAAACTTCCCATTCGTAAAAAAGTATCACATTATCCACTTGTTACATAAATTACTATTAAAAAGAAGCTTTTATTTAGATGCATTAAAAAAGTAAAATAAACGTTTTACTATCAAGTTTACGTTCATAAATCATAAGAAAGTACACATTTTTTACATTTGTTTTACAGAGGTCGTTTCTAAATGAATTATTTATTACACTGCTTTTTGTCTTTTGTCGTTCAAAAATATTTTAAAAAGTACGCGTCCACTAGCGACGGGCGGTCGGACGAGCTGGACCGCTGGCGTGTTGCTTGCTTTGTAAATAAATCAAAGTGCGTCCATTATAGGCGCGTCGCATTGAAGCAACCGGCAGGAGATTTACGTGTTGAAAAAATGTTTCGTTCGCCCGCCCATCGCTAGTGAACGCGTACTTAAGGCCTCGGACACGATACATAAGCGTAAGCGGCCAGCGGAAATGTGAGAGCGCTGTCTTTGATCTTTATGTGAAAGAACTTTTTTTTAAATCAGCAGGCTAAAATATTCCTGAGCAATAAAACCCTGCCGCTGGCCACCCGAAACGAACAATTGTTGTCCGCGAAGCGAGTTTTAAGGCATTAAACTGGTTTAAAGACGCTGCTTACCACAAAATATTGTAGTCATTACCGCCAACATAAAGGTATTTGAAACTTTCCGCTCGAAACTCACCGTTTTTGCGCGTTTAATATTTCTCTCTTAAGAGAATAGGAAACAAACGAAATTTTTACAGTTTTAAGGTTTAAAATTTTTTAAAAAGAAAAGAGACAAAGTTTATTTGAAAAAATCGCCGAAACACGTCAGGATATTTATTGAGAGGAAAAGTTTCTTACAAAAAATTTGACGACGCCCCTTTAACCCTTAACCCCCAGGACCACCACCCCAATATCTAAGGTGAGAAGTGGGATCATTGTTTTAAAGCTCCTGACGAGTACTTGATAACCATAGAATATAATGTCAATATATTTACCTATTACAAAATGGCGGTAGGTACTTTAAAAATTACCCAAATACCTGACTGAGATGGCAATATTTTTGAAACTAATAAAGTAGGATGTACTTAATGGGGTGTTAAAGCTCTTTTAAAGATCTTATTATTCGTAATATAATATACAGGGTGATTTATTTAAAAATATTTACTTCTTATCCTACCCTGTATATTATTGCAAATTGCACCCCTCAAATATTTTTTAAAAGAGCTTTAAGAAAATACCACGTTAAGTTAATCTAATATTATTTGTTTCGGAAATACGGCTATTCCAATCAGGTATGTGGGTAATTTTTAAAATTTCACTATTTTGTAGTAGGTGAAAATATTGACTTTATATTCTAGGGTACTATAAGTACTTGTCAGGAGCTTTAACATGATATATAACCTGACCCCGCTTTTAATTTAAAAAATTTGGGCAGGTAGCTCTGGGGTTAAAAGGTTAAGAGTCCAATTTTTTGTAAAAAAGTTCCCCCTTAATAAATATCTTGACGTGTTTTGGAGTTTTTTTCTTATCTGTCTTTTTAAGCAAATAACTTAAATGGAGTAATATAAGATATCCCACCTTTATCAGAAACTTTACCAGCTGTCGATTCTTTAATATTTCTAATTTTGGGTTTTTTAGCATCAGACATGCTCTTTACAGCTATAATAATTTTATCACTTATTTTTTTCGAAAAAATCTGCCATTTTTTAATCACGAAGTAATTATTTAATAATTATTTATATTTATATTTAGAATATATTAATATACCCTATTTTTTTTCCAAGAAATATGTTCTCATAATAGGGAAAGGGAAAATTTATTACTGATTATCGACACCTCTAGAGACTTTAATAGTCGCACTGCTCCTTGCGAACGTCCTTAATTTAACTACTCCTTGTAGATGATTTAATATCTGATGGTTGCTCTTTAGTTTTTGGACCATGAAAACTTTTCGAAAGAACAGTTTCCGTTTTAAGTTACATTTTTTTTTAATAATAAATAATTGTTTTGTGTTGGATGTTAAAATACACTGCACTAAAATATTGCCACAGATCTTATTTTTATAATCAGAAATTTATTCTATCAAATATTTGGCTTCTCTGAATATAAATTACCTTATTTTCATAATGCGATAATCCCTGCAGGTTTAGATTTCCGCATTTTATATTGCCAAGAAGAAGCACAATACGTAAAAATATTATTATAAAATAGAAATAACTTCAAAAAACCATCGTTTATTCTTCAGTATTACGATAACCATGTTTATAAATGAGTTTACTTTACTTTTTAAAATTATTGAGAATTTCTAGTTTTAAAATGGAAATATGTTAAATATAAAAAAACTACCCTTAAAATGGATAAGTACAACCAGATTCAGTGCTAAAGGTCGTTTTTCTACCGAAGCGATGGGTAAAAGTTAATATACAGTGCTTGTCTAAATTCAGGACCCACCTCCTAACTTTTCAATCGTTTGGTATATTTTAATAAAAATTTAAGGATTTTAGTGAGACCAAATTTTAGACAGGAAATGACAGATATAAATGCCAAACTGACAGCTGGGCGCCATTTTAAAAAATTGAACACAAAGGGGTGTCTTGTGGCACATCATTTTAAGCCTCCTAATGAGTACTTTATATTCATTTAAAGGTAGTATTGGTGATACCATATAGGATAGGACAAAAAGTATAGATTTTTTTTATTGACGGACCTTTATATTATATTACCATCAAAAAGATATCTAAGAGACCTTTAAGAAAATACCACATAAGGTTTATCTACCTTTATTAGTTTTAAAGGTATTCAGGTAATTTTTACCGCCATTTTTTGAGAGGTAAAGGTATTCACTATTATTCTTGGGTTATAAAGTACTTGTCAGGAGCTTTAAAATGATGTGCAACAAAACCCCTTCCAATTTTTTTTTTTAAATGGCGCCAAGCTGTCAGTTTAACATTTGTATCTGTTTTTTCTTGTATAAATTTGGTCCATGTTGATTTACTACAATCCCTAATTTTCATGAAAAATTACCAAACAATTTAAAAGTTTTGCAGCCTCTTTAAAGAAATTTTATCTTGCATCTGTGCTTTCGATACATAACCCTATTTTTGCCTGTGGTTTACCGATTTTAAAGTTAGCGAAAAATAAGTACTTATTCTTCTATATTTATATTTAAATATATGAAAACAATTCTTTTGATTTCCTTTCTTAAAGCTAGATGTAAACAATACATTATAAGCAAAAAAGCAAAACACAAAAATTAGGGTTAGGTTTGGTAGTAGAATTAAAAACAAGTGTGCCAGATTCTAACATGTAAATTAATTACTAATTTAAAAAAATCCTTAAAAGTGCAAGTCTGTTTAAATTTCTTTACAATATTTTATTTTTCCTACTGCTATGGGTTCTTCGTTAAGTAGATCCTATGTACCAATGATATTTTAATAAATATGGCATTAAAATTTTAACCCTCTGAAATATTTGATAATAAAATTTCTACAATCCGGCAACCACGCAGTTTAACGATAAGCGTCGGTATTCATCCGGTTATTAAAGAAGTCCGGTATGGTTAATAGAGAGATATACGTAATGCGCTATTTAAATACCGCATACTGTATTTAGTGTTAGTTTTTAGAGACATGGAAGATGCCGTATTACGAACGGTTAAAATTACACCTGTCTGCGAATTTACAAAATCAAAAACAAATGATCCTTTAATGTGCGAATACTAAAGTTTTACTCGTTTTTTCAAACACATTTTACTGCACATTTTCCTACTTTTCCAGATGAATTTTGACCAAGACATTTTCTCAGTAAAGCCAGGTCATTGTCGGCCGAATCTTAACCTTATCGTTTGTTTTCCACCTGCGATATTTATATCAAAATAAAAAAGCAAGGCATTATCAAAGATTAGTAGTTTAACTTTACTTTGTGGTTCTATTACAAAAATATTTTTAGAAATCGCCGAAATAAATAAATAACCTTAAAAAATAAACAAAGAAAAATATTGTGCGCATGACAACTCTATTCGCTATTTTAAATAGCACGCGGCGTTATGAGCCCGCAAATTACTCCATGCGGTAACGTTATTACCACCGGCGACGGTAAAAATCGAATCGCGTATAACTTAACTATCATAATAGTGCTTACGTTAATACCGCATGACGTTACAGCACCACCCATATCTCTCTAATAACGATAACGGATTATATTTGCGTTACGCCGGCTGTCCATGAGAGCGGTTTTTCGCTCGCGGATAATAATAATTCAGCAGAAAATGTAACACGTTGAATAGCGGGGCATTATTAGCAGCTCACAAAATTTGCCCTACCTGAAAAAAAATCACCGGCCGCGCCTGTTACATAATTGTGTATGTTTTTTTTTTTTTGGTCCTTTCGGGGTCATCCCACCCAGGCCCGACGACCGCCCCCTAGGTGGTGCACTGCAGCCTGAAGGCTTATTGTACCTTGACCCCTACTCCTTCCCATTCACACACCATTCATTCCATAACTTGGATGGTTGTTGCTCGGTCCGTTCGTCATCCCCGAGCAGAACACCGCGTGCCGTTGCCCAAAACCCGCCGGTCACCCATCCAAGTTATGGGCGCGCACTTCACTGCTTAACTCCGGAGATTGACGCTGCCGAGACAACCGGAGCAGCCACAAGCGCGCCATTGTGTATGTTTACAAAAAGATGAAATAATGCTGCTGTATCTATTATCGTCTATTATTGGATAATTTACAAATAATAGTATTTTGGTTTTGGAATAAAAAATAAAAACTTTTTTATTCTTTTTGTTCTCAAAACTTATTATTTAATGTTGCGTATTCTGCCTGTTTTGGCATTGGTGCATATTTTATGCATTTTTCATGCATATTTACATACATGCATATATCAAATTTTTATGTTGCATATAATCCGATCCCTATTGCTACGTTAGATTACCTAGATATAGCGTCAAGGCAATAAAGTAGTGTTATATCAGTTAACAGAATATTGTGGGACATAAAGACAGTAAATTTGATAAAAGAGAAGAAGGAAAAAACCCTTAAGAATAAATGGTATCAACGTGAGATACTATAATCATCTTATTTTTATTTAAGCCTGTACCGTGCTTGTAAAACTAACTAAAATTTGACATTTTAAATCAGCTTAAAGGGATACGATTAATATATTGGGATACAGAATATAAATACCTTAATACTATATTTAATACTCAAATTTTGATGACGGTTTTGTGGAACACCCTATATCACAAATTTACAAGTTGTTAGCAAAATGACAAAAAATGTTTAACAAATGTCACACTAGCCGTATCCTTATTACTATTCCACAATATACTAAATAATAAAAAAAAATAAAAAAATAGGGTTTTATAAAATGTAGACATTCTAAACATGAGTATGCAAATTTCTTGTTTTAAAGATAGTTGTTAAACTGGTAAAAAAGTTTTTATTTATATCCTAAATATATTTTACTTAATATTATTTTAATTTGGCAATGGTAATTAGATTATTACGAAGGTAATATATAAAGGGGCGTCATTAAAATACGTGAGGCATTTAGGGAGAAGGGGATCGACTTGGTTGTCACCTAATCTTACCGTGCGGACGAGGGAGGGGGTCAGTGCAAATATCACGTAATTTTCCGCTGGAAAAAAAACATATTGAGATTGGGGCAGGTCTTCCCCCAGGAAAAATGTATCTTGTAATGCAGTGTCAATTTTTTGGTCGAGGGCTTTTTGTTTTCAAAAATTATTAAAAATCATATCCGGTTAAAAATGGTGCGTCTTTACATTCGCATAAATCTCACGTGAGGTTGGGAGATTGGGAGGGGGCGGTCAAAGTAAATCTCTCAAATTCTCAATAAAAGGGAGGGGGTAAAAACATAATTTAGGAATGCCTCCAACTAGCTTAGTTACATTTAATTAGTCCAATGATGTCTCGAGCGGTAACTTAAGGAATATTTTAACAAAAAAGCAGTACGCCACTGACTGTGTAAATATAAAAATACAGATTTTACTTTTTTTATCTTTTTTTTTTGTATTTTGTTTAGTGTTAGAGAAAAAGTCCACATAATTGCATATTTTTAAATGAGGTTTAATATATTTTTTAATATAACAATGAATGGTTCTTGAGCCTTGATATAAATACATTAATAAAGGTAAAGTTCTTTGGGCATATGGCTCATTAATGACAGTAAAAGTAAGTATTTATTTATTTATTTTTAATATCATTAATGAGTCATATGCCCAAAGAACTTTACCTTTATCAATGTATTTATATCAAGGGTCAAGAACCATTAATTTTTATATTATATCGCAGTTTGGGTGAAAAATACTGCTTTCTATATGATTTTTATCATATATTCAGTTACTGCTGTACGCCACCTACCTGGATTTGGCAAAACTACTCATCCGAATTCTGGAAACCCGCAGACTGATGGGCGGCCAGTTTCCTTATGGTTTGTTGGCATAACAGTATGTTGCATACCTAACTTTTGCCATGTACAACTAGATGGCGCACTTTTACCTACCACATTTAACCTCTCGATGCCATGGCTGGTTGTTTTTAAATTTCTTGGTGAGATGACACCGGTTGTCTATATTTGTTAGTTCTGGGAAATAGAAAGGATAATTATAGTCAATCCGGGCATCATCAAGGTGTCCACGACCTGAAGCGGCTATGACAAGTCTTAACGAAGACGAAACACGTGTCGCCGTCTTGGTCGGGCCCGGGGTTTCTATTTTTTTTTGTAGACTCCGTAATTTTTAAACAACCAACCATGGTAGTCGAATTCTTACAGGTTATTATTTATTTATTTATTTATTTTTACTATCATTATATATGCCCAAAGGACTTTACCTTTTATTAATAATTTTTTTATTAGAATTTATGTAAGAACAACAATAAATAATTATTTTAGCAGGCTTTATATCCAGTCTAAAATTTTTTACTATATAGGTGTTTTTAAAAGTTTAACACACGTATTTTGAAAACAAAAAATTTGCGGACCCATATTTATTAAATAGGAACTTTTCATTATATTTTACGATGTAGAATCTGACCATAAATTTTCTTTAAAATATTCTGTTACACAATTCTAATATCAAGCTAAAATATAACGCCGGAAATAACGTCAAAGCTGAATCCTATAATTTGATAAAGATTATTTTTACCGACTTTCCCGTTATTTTTCTTGACTTATTGAAAAGTCCTAAACAATAACTTACTTAAAATCCCATTGTAAGCCAGTATTTTTCATTGTGTCCCATTTGTTCAAATAACAATAGCTTAAGAAATATATTATTTTATTGTAACTTCTGCAGATATTGCAAGCGAATGCAGAAAATTGGAAAAATCACTATTTTTCATTTATCCAGCAGTTTTGCTTTCTGCGCTTTTCCAGTAGCGTAATGTCCTTTGGGACTTTTATTTTTAGTAGTTTATGGAATTAAAAGGTGCTTCTTTGTCAATATAGTCTAAGCGCCAGGGCTGTTTCGTGGCTGATCGTAGTCCACGGAGTTTTAGAGTGTATTCCTATGGATTTTAACCCGCTGAATTTAAATGTTAAACTTGCTCTTGTGTCGGTAGTGACGGGAATTTTTTAAAAACAATTTAATTTTTAAAGGGCTCTAGCTTCTTAAATAAAAAGATAAAAGTATTTTTTAAATGAAATTTGTTCTTTAAAAAAATCTACAAAATGACGTGTTATAAGCATCATTCCAATTGTTAGAACCAAAGATATGGCAAAATTAGTGCAAAATTATTACAAAGTTTGCAAAAATTACGGCATTAAGGCTAATTTTTACTTATAATAATTCGGCTTAATTTTGAGTAATGTACCTCTGTAAAAGCTCAAATAACATATAACAAATTACCGTCACTCTGATTGGCCACAAAACAACCCTGCCTACACTTATAGGCAGTTATTTTGCTTTAAAACATTTTGTAATATAAAGAAATAAATTTTTATGATATATTTTGTTTTCTAAAAATATAAATTTTAATAAAATAAAATTTGCTTTTTTATATTTGACAATCTTTTAAAGGTGCCCAAAATACTGAAGAAAATTATTATACTTATTTTTAAAAAAATTATATTTATTTAAAATATCCTAAAAAACAAAAAAGAATTGTAAAAGATTTTTTTTTAATAAAAATATTTTATAAATCTGGCCATTAAACAGTTGCTCCACGTGTAAATAGTATCTTTTTAAGTAATTTTAGGTTAAGACAAGTGCAAAAATAACTTTTGAAGTAAATCACAATGTGTAGGGTTTTTTACCTTGGTCTTTATAAGTATAAATCGGCTTAGCCAGAAATCTACTCTCAAACTTTCTAAATAAAACATCTTCTACTTAATTTCCCAATTCTTTCCCTCGGTGAGTTTCTATATTCTTAAATATTTTAAACGTGTGTGCTTTGTCACTTTGTACTAAGAAGAATAAAAAACATGTTTAGCATTCCATTGTTTTTCAACGCTACACAATGCAGCGAGCTTATTGGACTGTTGGACAAAATTAGGATAACCAAAACTTATAAAGATAGACACATCCAATGTAATGTTTTTGTAAAGCTCTTTAGACAATTTTTATAATGATGATATGATATTCAGGATGATGTATTAAAAAAAAAACAAAAACTTTTTGTCCTTCCTCGTATATCCTAAAAATAATAAAAATTTAATAATTGATTTAAAAACCACTAGTGGCTAGGGCAGCAGGGACCCTGAGGCAAAAACGTAAAGTGGAGCCTCTTAAAATTTAAAGAGCAAATAAAAGGTCCTTTTTTGGTTTCTTGTTCTATTACCGAAACTCAAACTTGAAAACAGTAACCGTAGGTATAAGTATCTCTTGTAGAGTGAAAACAATTTGTTTTTAGAAGTGTTGCAAATACTTGCAATTCTAACTATGATAGCCCCAATATTAATTAAATTTGCTACGAAATAGCAAGTAATTGCCAGTAAATTACTTAATCCAAACAATAAAAACATTTTTTCTAATAAGAAGATTGATCTGACATTAAATAATTAGACCCTTAAGATGTAAATATTAGGAAATTTAGATCCATATCTTGCCTTCATAATATCATAGAGTAAGGAAATTATAAGAGTTATCATGGAATAGCCGATTTAAGGACAGGTCATGCGAAATCTCTCAATATAATTTTATTCGTTTCTCGTTGAAATACCGCCAGTTAGTCATTTCCGTAAGCTTACGTGTCTCCCCACCGCTGATGTTACACGAAGCGAGGCTTCGACCGACGCATTTAAAGTGTAAACTGGAAAAATGACAAGCCTGCAGCCAAGCCTGCCGCAAAAGCGGTACGAAAATTTTAGCATGCCATGGTTTCTCTTATCCGTAGGTATGTTACTTTATGATAATATATGACTCATAAAAACACTTTTTGTTTTGTAAAAATTCCTTTAATTTGGACAAAATTGCAACTGACATTATACTACCTACAATTTGTCTATACATTAATACGATATATTTTAATAATGCGCTGACATACAAATCTATAATTTTAGAATAGGACTAGCAATGATAGTAACAATTGTAATTTAAGACTTTATTGAAATTGGAATTTAAAATTTCTCGTCATTAATACACATACTGCAATTGCTCGCAGCGCCTTTCGAAACGCAACCCAAATAACCGTTGTTCTGAATGAAATCAAATACTCGACAACAGGTGGCGCCACTACACTTAATTTTTAAGTTGACGGGTTGGAAAAGCCCTTATATCTTTAAAAATACGCCCTTTAGGTTAAAACGGGAACTTTCTTGTTCGAGGGGGATAAAGAGCTATCACACTATATATGTCCCTTTATCGTATCAGGACTCCTTTTCAAGTTTTATCGGCAGGCACATTTTATCAACTTAGTTTTATTATATATAATAATTATTTATACAATGCAATATCATTTTTTCTAAAAATAAAACCCATGCTAAAAAAAAATAAAAATGTTGTCTATGCACAGCTCGCCGCATTTTGCGCCATCATAATTTAAAGCGTGTTTCATTTAAAATATGCGTACCGCCTGTACAACCGAAAACGCTACTAACCTAAGGTATCTGCCATATAAATATCAATATCACTTAGGCCTGGCGACAAAATTTTGAAAAATATATCTTTGTTTGTTTTTCAGATCTTTTAATTGAATATCCGCTTAGAATATCCCACTATATTTAACCTAACCAGTTACTTAGTAGCGCATACGCTTAGATACCTCATTGAATTTAGAAGATTCGCCAACTTTTCAATTTTAGGTAAATAATGCTGAATTTGCGTTGTATTTTTAACCAAAGGCAAATGATTTTTTTATTAAATTGCTTAAGCTTTTGGGTACTCATATAGGTTACCTTCAAGTTCGTAATAATTAATTGACGAGGTGAGTTTTGTTTATTTTTTGCTTAAAAGTTATCCATTACCCTGTAAAATAGTAAAAAATGGTTTAGTTATTAAAAACACTTATTTTACAGAAATAAGTTGGTGTATTTTTTAATTTATAATAAATAACATGCTATTTTTGTCTATAGAAAACAAAAAAATAACTTTATCCGGATGGACGTTATTTTTCTTTTGTTTTATTTTTTTGCAAATTATATAATTTGTGTTCATAAACACAACAACAACACAAAAATTTTTCCATTTTATTAGGCGTAAACACTAGCAATCTCTAACCCTTACTGTCCCATTGCTTTAATTACTCAGTTTATGACTTATTTTCACCCTTTCCCGGCCCTAAACAGCTTAACAAATATTTTGAGTACGTCCGTAAAACATTAAAAGCTTTATATATTAAAATCGAGCTTAAAAATTAAAATTATTTTACAATTAAGGCTAAAAATTAAATTAAATAAAAATAAGTGATGTTAAATAAATATTTAATGGTACATACAAAAAGCAATAATATTTAACCCTAAAAACACAAAAAAATATATTTTAAAAATATAAAATAAAATTTAATAAGTGGTATGATACATACAGTGGCCGCCAGTAATGTTGAACCATATGGAAAAAAAAGCTTGGATTTCTTTTCCGAGCCAAAAGTATTTGTCTCCTTCCAATTTATACACTTTGTATGTGTCCCAAATTCGACCCTCTCTGGAATATTGTTCTCATGTCTGGGGAATGGCATCCCCTACAACCCTCAGCATTTTTGATGCCATTCAAAGAAGGGCTGTTCGTCTTATTAATGAACCTTTACTTACTCAAAGACTTCCTTCTCTTGCCCATCGTCGAGCTGTGGGAGATCTATCGCTCTTCTATAGATACTTTTACGGCTTCTGCTCCGACGGATTATCCAGTATAGTCCCTCCTCTTGCAGTTCCCAACAGTGAAACTCGTGGTGCCGCGCGTATGCATCCCTATACGGTCCAATTGGACAGGCCCCGAACTTCCCATTTCGTTCGTTCTTTTATCCCTAGAGTTTCTAGACTATGGAACCTGCCGCCAGCGGAGGTCTTTCCTTCCCCCAAATCTTCAAGTTTTTAAGTCCCGTGTTAACAAACTTCCTCTTACCCTGCTTAAAACACCAACGGTACGTTAGTATTTAGGCATTCAGCCTTCGTAGATTGTCCAAAGATAAAAAAAACTCTTTTATTTCTGATTTTTAAAAAAATATATTCCTTATAAAAATCTCTGCATACTCCGAAACTCACAAAACACTGATCAAAATTTAATGTATACGAGGTAGGTGTAAATTAACAAATATGATACATAAGAAAACTACCTTAATTTTTAAACTTGAAGAAAAATATGATTTAAAAAACTTGTTTAGAATTAAAAGTTATGTCATATTTTAAAAGAAAAGGCTCATATTAAAAAAATACAAAAACTCACTTTTCCAATTTACCCTGTATAGAGATTCGATCAAACCAAATTTACTGTCGTTTATTATCCTTATTTCCCCTAAATTTAAATGAATTATAGAATTGAAATTGTTTCGTAATAAAGTATAGGTAAAATATATACACTTTTGTGTCCTTCTATAAAATGTTTTGTTTGATTTTTACCAACCTTTTAATTTTAGGTTTTTCTACTTATTGCGTACTTAATCAGGTAAGTCGAAAGTAAAAGCAACTCCAAGTCTGACCAAAATTGGTATACAAGGTTACTTTGAAGCGCTGATCACAAATCTTAATTTTGTGGACACTTTTGTGTTTTCGGGATATTTATCGCCAAACTTGAAAATTAAACTATCCTTATTTTCACTTGTAATACCACTAGTGCTAAATTTATTTCCGGAATTTTTTAAGGCGAATATTCGTGGCCGAGATAAAATTTCCTGGAATAATTTAAGCACGTGTGGTATTTGGTAAGAAAATTTTACACCAAGTTTGTGTTAAATAATATTTTTAAAATTAATATTTGTAAATTTGACACGAGCTTTAAAATTTTACTATAAAATAAATATTTTTTATTTTACCAATTGTAGTTGCAAATATATGTAATTTTAGAGCTTATCATTGTTTATTCTTTTATATTATATATGCCTTATATTACTACAGTTGGTAAAAATAGTTTAGTTTAAATTTTTTTAGACCCATACCTTGCTTTCGTTTGCTCTTTACTTATGTCTAGTACTTCAGTATTATGATATTATTTTACTAACTGTAGTTGTATAAAATTGTCATTTAGGGTCTTAAAACCTTACATTATTTTATATTATGTTATGTCTGAAATACTACAACTGGTACAAATATTTTCTTTAATTATGCATGTAAATGACAGGCATGACGTTAAAACAAATTCAATGATTATGTTAAAAAATGTACACTAAAATTCGCTCCTGGATATCCCAGACAGAAGAAAAAAATTCCGATAAATACTTGTGTTCTCATCGTAATGCAACCAATACTACACATTTGATTGGTCAAAAAACAGTGGTGTGAAATTTTCACTATAATGCCCCTTCTATTTCTACAAAATTCTTAATATAACACTTAATGAAATGGGCCAATATTATTCTTTGAACATCTTTTAAAACCCGTTTTAATTTGTTTTACACCGTTTGATAAATAAATGTTAGATATTACAAAAAATAGCTTTTTAAAAGGTTTTTTTACTGGTAAATGAAATCATTTGTGTCAATTCACTATTATATTAGGAATCTTTGGAAAATTATGGAAAATACAGTAAAAATTAGGATATTTCGGCCTTCAACTTTAATGATGGGTATCTTAAAAACGAAACGGTTCCGACTAAAATTTCTTTCAGATCCGTGATCAACACCCTAGAAAACCCCGTATATCAAGTTTGGACAAAATCGACCTTTACTTGTAACCTTGATGACTTTTTCTTATTAGTATTATTATACAGTTTTTAAAATTTTTCACACTGCTTTCATCTAGGCGTGGGCGATGTAGGCGGTGGCCTACGTACTTGCGCCTGAAGGGGTCTTGAGGTTAAAGGTATGAAATGCGAGACAGACATTGTTATGTTATGGGTAATTTTGTGCAGGATAAACAGTAACAACGTTGGTTGAAGTATAGAATAAAATTCTTTTTTTTTTTTTTCGAAAAAAGGGGCACCGCGGATACTACTTCTTCTACGACCAGGGCCGCCATGAGGACATTAAAGGCGGATGAAAAACGTAAATGGAGCAATGAAGTAAAGCTTTTTTTTGCTCCGCAACTTTTTTAAAGGGTAATTTTGAAAAGTAGTGTAAACAATTTTAATTTGGAGGAAGCGAGGTGAATTTTTTACCATTTCATTTTTTTTTGTGTTATATAAAGGAGCCCGTAATTCTTACGCAGGACGCGGCACTGGTTTTCATGCTTAGAAAATCCCTTATATTACACTAGAGTTGCAAAGTGTAATATGAAGCTATATTTGCTGTCATATTGTTATTTCAAATAAATTTGGCTGTTAAATGAAATTGCATTAAAAAGCATGCAATATGTGTTAAGTGAGGACCTTTTCAAATTCTAAAATGATAAAAGTTATGCAAAGCTACTTGATAGGTGATTTTCGATAGAAAATTATTGTTAAACAGTAAAGGAAAAGTACACTTATATAACCCTGTTGCAAAGTTATTGTTTTCTAATTTTTTTTTCTGTAAAGATAGACAACCTTTTTTAAAAGTTTAATTTGTGGTTAGTTCCATTTAAAATAACAAACTTGCCCTATAAGTATACGAAAATTGGCCGTTTTCGTAAGAAATAAATGTCACAACCAAATGGCAAGGTAATAAAAAAAAACATTAAAAAAATCTAAGGCTTTCTGCGAACACCGCATTTTGATAATTTTATTTGTTCTAAAATTATTCGCGGTCAAAATGGGTAAAATATAGTCGGACACCCTATATTAGATGATGCATTTATAATCAATAAAAATAAAATATGGCAGTTTAATCAAAATAATTTGACATATTTTCAAGTTATAACACGTAGCCATAAGCAATTTCTGTCGACAATATCACGAAGTGGCGTATCTCAAAAAGTAGAAAAATTGACTAGAGCTGATGTACCTAATTGCTTAAAATAAGTTGCTTCTTAATATTACAAATTGGCATACGTTAGATTTTGATATCTTTAAAAGTTATAGAAATATAATACTAAGCCATTATGGGTCCATTACCAATTTTAATATTTTTATTTTGCGTTTTTTTTTTGTGGTTTCAATTACAAATATGAGGTCAGTTTGGTCCTAACCCCAAAAATAAACAATTTCAATGGCATTACACGCCAAATTTAACTAAACGACAACTGCTACGGCAACGGGAGCGAAATATCAGTTTATGAATTGAGATTTATTCCCCAAATAAGTTACACCAAAACTAATTGCTTTTATGATAAAATACCAACCATTCAGTTTTGTTGTGTCAAGGTACTGTTAACAGGGAAGATAATAATGCGGAAAAAATTCCGTGCAGGTTTGAGGTTGAGTCAAAGAGGGTCCTCATAAATCAAAAATAAGGTGTTTTAGCAAACAAACGGAATTTAAATTGAGATCAGTGCTTCTAAGCACTTTTCAATAAAATCGGCGATACGCCCGAAAAATAAAAAATTATATATAAAAAATAGTCTCCAATATAAAACCGGTTTACTTTTTGTGGACTACTATGAAAGACGAATACAGACTTAAAATAAAATATTTAAATACCCAGAAACAAAATTACTTGGTATATTTTCTTTATAAATAAATCATATACAAAATGTTAAACCCGGTCCTGTTGTTTGTTTTTCGCTAGTCAGTAAATGTTTACTGCGCATGCCCACAATATTCCCACTCATGTGAAAATACTGAGACACCACACTTGTACTGTAATATACTATATTTACAGCGTATTTGCTACACATACAACAGCCACATCGTAAATAAATTATTTTTAATGTATATTTTAATATAACTTTGATTGTTTTGAATCAAAATAAATTAATTTTAAATCTAAGTAAAAGGCCCATAGTTTAGTAAAAATTTATAACTAGCCAGAGGTTTACCATTTTATCTGTAAATAATGACTCCATGGCTGACAGTTTAAGCTTACAATTTCGCCTTTCTACATCAATATTAATAATGTTACGTACACCAACAGCCTCCTCAAATATTTTTAAGAGCCTCATACATAACGACCATTGTGCAAAAGGCACTTTTCAGCTAGCTAAGTATAACATTTTTCAACAGAAAATTGCATATTTTTCTTACTTATAATATAGTTCTTTATGCATTATTATACTATTTTAAAAGAACAACTACTGTATTTATTTTGTTTTTTTAAGGTAATACATTTTAGCATTTTTCAATAATCTCAGTAGGGTTTTGGTTAAATACCAATAAAACCTTAAACCCAATTATGTGCAAAAGTATACAGGGTGTAATTTAATTATAGGCTAAAAATAGAGGATAAGATTCCTTAGCCGATTTTTGAAAGAAAAGTTTATAATATTATATGTCCTAAACCTCTTAGCGTTTGAGCTACAGGGTGTTTTAAAAAAATCGTGTTGCTATAAAAATTTATTAGAAAGCTTTATTTGAAAATATTTTAAACAAGAAAATTAAAATTTAAGCCATTCGCGAATTATTTTGCAACTTTTACTCCGAGAAAGCGCATAGGCATGCTCAATAGCTCATAACTCTCTTACGCAATACTTTTGTACTATTAAAATTTATTAAAGCGCTTTATTGAGAGAGGCCTTATTTAGAAATATTTAAAAGTAAAAAATTGAAATCTAAGCCATTCGCGAATGCTTTCCGCGAGAGAGCACTTAGGGATGCTCAATAGCTCAGGAGGTGGCCCAGTGCATTATTTATTAGTGCATAACATTAATGCGCAAAATTTTGTGACCATTAAAATTTAATTATAACCTTTATTAATTTAGCAATATTTTAAACAAAAACAATAGAATTTAAGCCATTCGCGAACTCTTTTGCAACTTTAACCCCGAGAAAGCGCATAGGCATGCTTAATAACTCATAAATTAAAGTCGAAGCCATTCGCGGATTTATTATAAATTTTCGTAACCAAAATGGTTTTGGCGACTAAAATTAGGAGGTGGCCCAGCTTACGTTCCCTAATTACCGGGTAAAAAGTAACAGTAACAAATGAAATATTTCTGGTTAGTTGTGGTGAAAACCTACTACTACCCACCTACCTACCTACCTACTACTACCTACTGGTACTTTTATCTTATCTTATAAAAATAAGTAATAGTAATGAAAAATAATCTTATTTCTGGTTAGTTGTGTTGAAAACCTACTACTACCTACCTACATACCTACCTACTACTAACTACTGCTACTTTTATCTTATCTTATAAAAAAGGAAAAGTAACAAATCGCGTGTTAGTAGTTTATATTAGCCGGTACCGATGCAATTGTTATCCGACCCCCTCCCCTCCCGGCCGACTGGTGACCTTGACCTTAACCTTGATTTTTTTAAAAATATATTTCGTTAGTGCTGTGTTGTAACCGAAATAATTTTGCTAACTTTTTCCAAGGTTATTTTCAAGGTCAAGGTAATACTAACTTTTTTTTTTAATACTTAATACTATTCCTACGACTAATCTAGTCTCCAAAATCGGTTTATACCAGGTCACGTTTTTTTCTTAACGAGTGTTGGCTATATTTTTTGTATATATATTTTTTTAATTCAACAATTTTGGTTCTATACAAAAATTTTTCTTAAACTAACGGTAGCTGAAATAATTTTTCAATTTTTTTTAAATCATTTTCAAGGTCAAGGTTATACTCAATTTTTTTTTATATTAGTGGATACTATGCCTACGACTAATCTAGTTTTTAAATTCGGTCCATACCAGGTCACGTTCCGTTTTTAACGGGTATAGACTATCCGATTTTTTTCTTTTCAAATTTTTTTTTCGATATATATATATTTTATTTACAAACAATTTTAGTCCTATATAAAATTTTCCTAAAACTAACGATAACCGAGATAATTTTGCTAACTTTTTCCCAAGATCAAGATCATACTCAATTTTTTTTATATACTGCATACTATGCCTACGACTAATCTAGTCTCCAAATTCTGTCTATACCAGGTCACGTTCATAATTTGTTATATATAATTAATTATCAACAACAAGTTAAAATTTTAAAGTTAGTTAAACCAACCTATTTTTTAACACTTTATATATTATATTATTTTTAAATATAATATCAATATTTGGGTTCTTTTAAAACTTTGTTGAAAATGAAATCCAATGTGCCGATAAATCAACGAACGTTGGCGTTATCTCAAGTTCGCACCGAACGCTCAATTGTTTTTTATCTTGCGTTTACGCAATTTGCCTCCGTTTTATATTAGGCCTAAAGAAAACTTCCAATATTTAATTTGCTTATTGGATTCTCTTAAAAGTAATTATCGGCAGCGATGCTATCGTTTTAATGACCAGTCGATTGCTATAAATTTTCAATTACGGCTTATAAAGCGAATTTTGTTTTGAAAGCTACGACCATTAGCTGCTGCATTAGCTGGTTTTGTTAGGAAAATAAAATAAGTTTTAAATTTTTCCCATACAAAATTTGTGTTTTTTTATGCAAGTTGTTTGTTAAAATTTGGTTTGTAAAATATCTTGAAATTTAAATTTATTTTATTAACCTTATGGCGAGCGTTGTGTACTGTTTGCCCAGGTTACTTACTTACAAAATGCCTTTATTCATAAATTTAAAATTACAATACATCTTGACATCTACTATCTTTGTTCGCGGGTCTAGTAATGAACCGATTCTGAACCAGAACCGAACTGGTTTAGAATTGTTTTAAAGCGCATGTCTAGTTATTTATTAGTTCGGAATTTTTATTTATCGCGAACGATTTTTTATACAGCTGAGGATGTATTCTAACCTAGCCTTTTGGTTAGGATTTTTCATGGTTAAACTGGACACTATACAAAAAAAAAAAATTAAATTTAAACAAAAAGGTAAATTGTTATACTGTTGAATGCCACTCGAGGTCTCTCGGAGGAAGACGAGGGATTCCCTGCCTCCTCATGTTTTTAACATAAGTACCTAGGTGTATTTAACTAAAGATAAAATTCAAACAATAAGAAATTGTAAAATCTTGTAATATTGTCTATATTTTTTAATTAAATCTTTATTTATTTTATTGCATACATACATTCATACGGAATACTATTAAAAATCCTTTGTTTATATACGCTTAGAATCACAAAAATATTCAACAGGTATATTAACCCGCATAAAAAGTGGCAAAAACAAATAAACTGTAATACAACGGTTTATTTCTGTACCACAAAAACAGAAAACAGCTTACCATATCGACAATGCGCATGAAATTCCGAACTGAACTTTTCGTTCCAACAAAAATCCCAGGACTGCTAATCAGGTTACGAACCGATAACAAACTGATTCCATTGTAACCCGCGAACACAGAACTGATACTAAAAATTCAGGATTTTACGAACCGCGAACGCTGCTTTTTTACTGCGCATGCAAATAGTCCCAGAACCGGTTCAGAATCGAACCCGCAAACAAAGCTAATATGTTACATAAGGGATATTTTCTTTGTTAGCTGCTTACAGCAGCTGTAAACACTTTCATTTTTTGACAAATAAATGACGTCAGTCTTACAGCAGCTCACAGCGGTTGTTAGCGGCCTCTAGAGATGTCTAACCACTGTCTAACAGGTTGAAGAAGGGAAAATATAGCCGAATGTGAGGTTAAAAGTTAAACAAAATTGACTAAATGTATACCAATAACAATAACCATGTGAAGAATTACATCAACTTCAATTAAAGATATTGCACATTTTTGTTTTAAAACTGGAGTTACCATTTTTTAGGATATATTATTATTATTTTTAATGTTATGTGTCATTGGCCGTAAGTGCTTTTATTTTTTCGATTCATATTATAATGACGTCAGCTGTTAAACAAGCTTGTTAGCAGCTGTAAGACAGAAGGATTAGAAAAATATCCCTATAATATATATTTACAACAATAAATATATACAATTAAGGCGCATCCTGTTTGCCTTTTCAGGCTTAGAGGAAGAAAACACAACCGAGGTAGGGTTGAGAGCGGTGTTAGCTCTTGGGTAGGTAGGATGTATTGGTATTAGGAAATTACTGTTCGCCGGTAGTGACCTTGAACACTTCTAGACAGTTTATTTTTTAGGAATTTTTGAGTATCTGGCTTTTGTCTGTGCTAGCTATATTGATTTTTGTAATTTTTCGCAGAAAAAGATTTGCAAAAACCTGCTTGATTTTATTTAGGTACTTCAGTTTTCAGGTACTTTTAGAAGTAGCGCGCGAAACCAAGCTCTGTCAGTCAGTAAGTCAGTCTTGGTGTTTTGTAATGTAATTTAATATACCTGTTGGTAAAAAAGATTTTTGGTTAATTATTGGATTGAATTAATTGAGATGGATAATAATTATTAATCATCCCCGTAATAAAATGGCAGTTTAATTATTGGATTGAATTAATTGAGATGGATAATAATTATTAATCATCCCCGTAATAAAATGGCAGTCTGTTGTATAGTGGTTTGTGTATTACGTTGTCATTTTCACGTATTTTGGTTAAGTTTCTAGTTAAGTTAGACGTTTGTGTTTGGTATTTGTAAAATTTTTCAGCTATATTTTGTATATATTCGTGTATTCTGGGCATGTTTGTCATGTTATGTAGTTCGTCTATTCTAGTGTATCTTCCTGATGATGTAACGCGTCGTAGTACTTTGTTTTAATATCGTTGCAGTCTTTTTATTTGTGTGTCTCATGCGCTACACCAGCGAGTGAAGCTCGGTGAAAAGAATGCATGTGGTTTTATAAGTTTTTTATTTTTATATACCCTCATTTATTTTACACTATTTTATTTTATTATTTAATATGTGATTAAGGTACCTGTTTCAATTTTGTTTTAGTTGTTAGTTTGGATTTCTTAAAGTGATTTAATTCTATCGCATATTACATTTTTTCTTAAAAGAACCAATTATAACATGTACTATGGTTAAATATGTATATCGCCCCAATATATTACACTTTCAATAGTTTGGCAACAATGCCTTCCTGCGAACAGAAAGCCGTCGAATGATATTCGAGGATGTCGATTTCTTCCCCTGTCCCTTCAGGCGTCCTACATACACTCTCGGTGGGCGATCAGTAGTAGAAGCATATCAGCCTCTTACGGCTTTTCATGTCATTTACCAGGACCCTCTTTACTGACGATTTTTACCTGTCTCACAGGACTTATTAAAGTGGCTATACCAGGTCCATAGTCAATGATACAGAAAACATTAGTCCTTTTATAGAACAAATCATCGGTGTTCTGAAGTAAAATACAAATCTCTTCGCTGATAGGCATCGTACTCAAACATATTACCGTGGACCCGGTATAGACCGTGAGCTAGATGCAAAATTTTGTCAGTTATCTCCTTTTAGTCCATAACTCTTAAAATGCTTTAAGAGGGTTGTACATAAATCGTTGTGACCGTCAGCTGCGTCTCTGATGGTGGAATTGTACAGGGTACTCCAGAAAATAGATTAATAATTAACTTTTTTTTAAATGAAACACCCAGTATATTAGTTTAATTTTTAAATTGTAGGAGTAAAAATAACGTAAGTTTTCGGTGTAAACTTACTTGAAATCGGACAGAGATAGTTCAGCCCGAAACGTTGTGTACATAAATAAAATAAAGACAACGGAAGTCCAAAACTCTTCTTTTAATATTAATAATGAAGCATCGTCTACCACATTCAGACATATGTTTATATAATTAATAATATCTTTTCGTTGGAGCACTCTGTACAATTCCACCATCGACCCCGCTGCGGGCAAACTGACAAGGGCTATTGATATGTAAAAATATACAGGGTGTTCCATAATAAGAACATCAAGTTGGTATTGTAACTTTTACGGCAACCCTGTATAAAAATTAAATACTTTCTATAGATTCTTCGTAAAAAGTTGTTGTATTAAAGGCTATATAAAGTAAAATCAAAAACGTAAATTTTTCAATTTTCTCTCGTATCTCTGGATAAATAATTCTATTAAAATTTTAACTACGTCATTTTAAGTTTCTTCAAAATCGAGCCCATAACACCTACATCGGTTTTTTAATAGCTCCAGTAATAACTGAGATAACCCATAAAAAGCCCAATTTTGCCCACCCTGTACAACCCTCTTAAAGCATTTTACGAGTTATGCATCAATTTTGGGCGAAGAACCAATTCTAAACCGGTATTTACCAATTGGTTATGTTGACGTTTAAACAATGTAATATACGTCAAAGTTGTCACCAATTATTATCGCGGTTAACGCCTAAAATTGATGATGGACTAAAAGGAAATTGGTCACGACCAAGGTTAGTTTATATTTATAAGGTTGCTACATATCCTCAACTTTTAGGTGGTTCGAGGTCGGGGACGCAAGGAAGGGCACTTCACGGAGAAAAGTTGGCAAGACTGGGTAAAATCACAGCTAATGATCAATCCAGTGGCGTCTAGAATTTGCGCATTTCATTTTGTATTGTTTTGGAAGTGATATTTGTTGAAAGATGTAATTCCAAATGTTTTTCATTTAAAGTAAAAGAATTTACAACTTAATAATAAGTAAAAACTGTTGTATAAACGGTTGTTCTACTAATACAATAAACTGTATATCTCCGGCACTGAACAACATAGCCGAAAAATGGGAGATGTGACGTCATAACACGTCAAAGCAATATGGCCGAATGTAGCGACCCCATATAGACCGACTTTGGTCACGACAATCTGTTGCTGGCTCACGGACCACTAGAGCCACTTTGATAGGTTCTATTAGCCAGGCGATACGTGGCAGTGGAGGAAGTACTGGTGAATAATATAAAAAAAAAAGAAAAGAAGTTCTTTTTAATGTATCTAAAAACTGAGATTACATTTCATTTATGGCTATAAATCTGTTGTAAACAGAATGACAAACAGGAAAATATACTCTTTTATTGTCTTGAATAAACCATTCGCCAAAAAAACTTATGACATGTCGAGTATTTGCAAAAAATTTTGGGAGAAAAATAAACTTGGGCAAACAAGTTAAAAACGTTATTTAAAGCGTTAAACCTAAGCCGACAAAAAGGAAATGGGAGATAAACAAAAAGACAAGCGTAAATAGAAGCAAAGAGGAATGAGACAGCTTATTATCTTAATATTGTGTGTCAGATATAAACAGAACATATTAAGGTTTTTGTAAGTACGTGTCTGACACATATTTTAAAAGAAGAATATCTTAGATGATAAGGATTTATTACCCAACGACCTTTAATGCATCACAAATTATTTTAACTACAGGGTGAGTCAGAAATCTGACAAAGCTCATTTACCCGTAATCCATGAAACTTTTTAAATTTATTTTTCGTAGATTTATAGCCAGGCATAAACCTTACATTTTAAAATATTTTGATGTATACAGGGTAGCTTATAAAAGCGTAACGACAAAAAATTTTGTTAATGGAACACCCTGTATTTTATATTTTTGTTTAGTTTCTCTTTACATTCTAAAACTTTTTGTTAGGGATTATGTGGGGTTAAATCTTCAAATTTGGGAAATATTCTAGTTTCTTTTCGAAAAATAGAAAATTAAGGACATTGTTCATAACGCTACCATCTTTCCAAAGTCAATTTTTTTCAAGTTGCCTTGGAGAGAAACTACCAAATAGATTATATTTTTAGATTTTAATACTAAAATATATTTTGATTGTACAGGGTGTGAAGAAAACAGTGGTAAACTTAGAAAAATTAAAACCTTTAAAACTTCCTTACTTTTAAACGGAACAACCTGTATTTTCTATTATCGTTGGTTCAGGCCTTTAATACTTATACATTTCCTTAAGGTTGCCCTATACCTAAGATAGGTACTTTTGCAATATTTTTAGTGTCCTTTTTTCAAAAAATATAGTTTTAAATGGAACACCCTGTATTTTCTTTGATCATTACTTCTGGCCTTTAAAGATTTATACATTTTATGAGGATTGATTTATACCTGAGTCAAGTAGTTTCTAAAATATATTTGATTTTCTTTTTTTTTCTAATTTTAGTTTCAGTTTAGGATGATTTTAACGAATATTATAATTTAACTTTAAAACTAATATTGAAAAAAAAGAAAATTAAAAACGATGCAATAACTACTCGACTTGGTTATGTGGAAACTCTAAGGAAATGTATAAATATTTAAAGGCCCAAAGCAATAATCAAAATACAGGGTGTCACATTTAAAACTAATATGAAAAAAAATTTAAAAATATTGTAAAAACTACTTGATTTAGGTATGGGGCAACCTTAAGGATATGTATAGGTATTAAAAGCCCTGAACGAATGAAGAAAGAAAATACAGGGTGTTCCATTTAAAATATGAACGTTTCGGAGGTTTAAATTTTTTAAAGTTTACCACTGTTTTCTTGACACCCTGTACAATCAAAATTTATTTTATTAATAAAATGTACAAATATAATCCAAAAATAATTTCCTACCTAAGCAACTTCAAAAAAATTTGAAATTGTAAAAATGGGCGCATTATGAAAAATGTGTGAGGTAAAGTACAGTGGCCTTTGCTTCTTTTTATATTTTAGGTATATATATTTTACAAGATATATTAATTATTCCAATTTCAAAACTTTTGCCGACTACGCATTCTGGTATTATCTAAGTAAATGTCTAACGATTATCCATGAACATTAGGGTATGCCGAAATCTTCAATTTTTTCCTCTTTTGTTAAGAACGCACCTCCAAATTTTAATTAAAAGGGTTTGTCAATAATTCTTTCATTTTTTTCTTTTGGATATCAATAAAAACCAGGTTTTTATCAATTTTTTTCCCGGCAAGCTGTAAAACAATTATTTTAAGAAAAAATAAACAACTGAATTTAAGGCAATAAATTTGGTAAAAACAGTTTTATTGAGTCAAATTTTTATCTTCAGTATTTAATTTTTAATAGACGTTTGAATTTAGAATTTTTTGGTTTTTGCATTGTTTGTAAAACTATTTGTGTTAAAAAATGTTAAAAAAGATTTGTAGTACGTCTAAAATCCTATAAAAGTCCTTATTAACTTTTACGTATTATCAATAACAACAAAGTTACAGGCTTTTAATTTTTTTATTTTATTTTTAAGTTTTTCTCTTATTATCACTATTAATTTTTACAATCTCTATCCGTTTACACTTGAAACCTAACAAAGTTAGGTCATCACGAAACGATATGTAAATAGTTAAAAATCAAGACAATGGCCGAAATTATTTTGATTTTATTTATTTCAGTATCCTTTGAGACGCTACTGGACTCAATGATGCAAGATATAATAACAAAAATGTTTTTTTTAATTTTAACCTTTTTTTTACCTGAAAATAATGCATTTTGGACCCACGTTAGTAAGTAATTTTGTATTAATAGTTCGATATAGCGGTTTTCGCTATTATGAAAAATTCTTTTTCGGGGCGTTTCCATAGGTCATGAAATAAATCTGTGTGCGCGTTTTCCAAAAATCCATTTCTAGAATTTATTATTAATAAAAAACATACTTACGACGAACAGGGTGCTGGTAACGAACAATAGAAATCCTACATTAAACGCCCAAACAGTTTTTCAGAGTATACACCGCACTCTGTTTACAAAAATGTCCAAAAAAATTGTTTAAAAATTAAAATAAATAATAAAAAGGTCAATCCTGCCATGGTTGTCACTGCATAAAAAAAGAAGTAGCTTGTAATAGAACTGTAAACGTCTTCGACACCAATATAAAACCGTTATCAGGGTCGAACTTCTAACATAAAGAAAATAAAAGAAAACTCTAAATGGTAATTTTACAACCATTTTATACACCACACCAAACTTTATTAGAGTAAAAAGCGGAGACACAAGTCAATCAATTTATTGGATTATCTTGATTTGATAAACAAGACTAGTCATTTCTCATAATGACGAACTTCATGTTATCAGCTGACCAAAATGAATGCGCTTTCCTGCTATTTTCCTTCTTACCATCGTTTGTTGTCACCTAGCTTGATTTTTTAAAATTAATTTACTCTTTCTCGTGCCCCGGAGTGCAGGTATTAATGTTTTCTTTGTTTGACGTTGGATTTATATTGTTTCTGTTCCCACCCAGCACCTTCTGTTCACTTCACTGTCCCGTAAATATGTTTTTATTAATAATAAATTATAGAAATGGATTTGCAAAACGCGCACAACGATTATCCAGTGTCATTTAATCGACTAAACAAGCCATCCTGGAAAAGATTTTTCGAAAATTCTCTGATGCGCTCTGAAACCGCAACCCTCAGAACAATTACCATAATTTTTTGGGGGACACATTCTTCGATAGTAACATCTCGCCCACTTCGTTTACAGTGTTAGCCCTAATACCACCACCAATGACAACATGATTAAACTCTGATGAAAGAAAATAAAGGATGTACCCCAAAATAAAGGACTTTAAAGTAGCGGATTAACATTTCCTTTTTTGTAATCCGTTTAGCAACTTTAGGAATAACTACAGGATGTCCCCAATTTTGTAACAAATATCTATTTAAATATTTTTAATATTTGGGTCTTCGTGTTAATAAACAGCTTTCTAATTTATCTCTTTGACACTTAGGACACCGCAGACAATTTCAAAATAAAAATAAAATAAAATAAATGGTAATTTTTAGAAGTGTTACTTATCTTCGACACCAATATAAAACCGTTATCAGGGTCGAACTTCTAACATAAAGAAAATAAAAAGAAAACTCTAAATGGTAATTTTACAAACCATTTTATACACCACACCAACTTTATTAGAGTAAAAAGCGGAGACACAAGTCAATAATTTATTGGATTATCTTGATTTGATAAACAAGACCAGTCATTTGGAATTAAAGTTAAAAATTTTATTTAAAAAATAAAAATAAAATATTGTTTGCAAAATTAAACTTACTTACATTGTATTCAATGGATGGTAATTAGTTGGGTACTCGCCAAAAATGAAATTAAAAGTAAGACTAAAAAACCAAAAAAAAAAAAAATTAAAAACAAGTAAAAAGATGCTTTAAAATCGACCTTTTCGGTGGCAAATCTGCCACCGTTGTCAAGATAAATTGAATACAAATAATAAAAGCCATTTACTATTATAAGGTTTTAAATTTTAAAATTCTTTGCGTTTTTTTAGGGAGATTCTGAAATGTCTTTGACATTAAATGTCAAATATGTTTTGTTTGGTTATAGTGTCGTAGTGACAGATAACTGGTTGCTGGTGTATTTATTGTTTATATTACAAAAAAGGTGAATAGTTAGTTAATTTTTAGTCTTCTTGAAGATACTTCAGTATCAAGCAAAGGCAACCAAGTGTTATTTAAATTAACTGAAATTGATGCTACACAATTATCTTTTATTTAATAATATGTAGCACACACTTTCTTTGATTTTACGTTTTTTAGAACAAGTTTCCTTTGCTAAAATGCTCGAAGCATTCCAGCTATTCTATGATTGTTAGCAAATGCGTGTTGGCAGATTTTTGATTTATAAATTTCTGTGTTTTTAATGTATGATCTGTGTTCTTTTATGCGTTTGGCTAAGTCTACAACTTTCACCAATATAAAACTTATTGCATTCAGCAAGGTATTTTATAAAATGACATTTTTTGTATTTTCATTTAAGTTGTATGGTTTTTGTTTTTGTTAATTGAGATCTCGATAGTGTTTTTGTGTTTTGAAGATTGTGCGAATATTAAATTTATGTGTATTCAAATTTCAAAACAAGCCACCCTATATTTTATTTATTTGATGTTTTCTAAAGCAACCCTTAAAACAATTTTAATTTTTGGGGGACACATTTTTGTTTTAACATTTACTTGTTTAAGGCCTTTTACTACCACAAATGACAAAAAGTTTAAATGAGAAAGAAATAAAGGATGACCCTATTTTAAAGGGCTTTTAAATTTTCTGTTTAACATTTTTTTTGTAATCCGTTTAGCAATTTTAAGAAAAACTACAGCTGTTTATTTCTATAATTTTCTTAATTTTTTTAAAGCAAAATGAAATTTTGGACATAGTTATTTTACGTAAAGGCGCATTGTTTTACAAATTCACTTTTATCACTTTCAGTTTAACCGGATGCAACGTTAATTTTCTTATTTTAAATGGGACAGCCGGTATATTTTCACATATTTGAATAGAAAATGGCATGACCACAATAGCCCTTTGCTAGTTTTCGCTATTCAACCTTTAAATATTTATAATTTTAAAGTTTTAATCGGTAGTCCCATAATTCCAAAAAAGCAGCAAATTTTGTACGAAGTAGTCATGAAAGAATATACATTTGGTGTTAGAGAAATAATGTTTATAACCTTAAAAGGTGATTCCCTCGTATTATGCTAAGCAACAAAGTTTTTATAACATATGTTTTAAAATCAGGCGTTTTAAAGAAGAAAAAAGTATACTAAACTTAGTTTTTTTTTTAGTTAAATAATTTTCAACAAATTTAATGCAAGCCGACGTTGAATTTCTTTGATATCCAATTTTCTGTCGACAATATCAAATTTGTTCTGAGTGAACTCGGACAACTTATTTGACAAGATGTTTTGATGAGTATAAAACCAGCTTAACAATTAAAATTGACGTATATTAGAATTTTTTTTAAGGTGCACAAATAACAAAGTTAGAGGGCGTGGCTCATTTTATTTGAGATGCACTGTATTTGAAAACAAATAATACAATATAAATAAAGATAATAAAAATAAAATGTATGTATATGTATATACATATGTATGTATATTTATGCGAAAATAAAAGAAAGTCTCCCTGCTGAGATTTTAGTTTAGATAAGTTAAATCTGGAACATGGTTATGTGAGGTCACATAAAACTTCGTAAAAGGAAAATATCTAACAACGCTGCTTATTTAACGAAGAGGTGCCAGAGGGGGCCAACCTTTTTCTTTAAAAATCAATAAAGCGCTTTAACAATAACTGATACAATATAGGGTTAATGACAAACGCATGAGCCTTAAGGTTTAAGCTTTAATATATAAACAGAGGTGAGGATCTAAAATATGT
>JACEGR010003469.1:0-104363 GCA_014170235.1 Listronotus bonariensis | reverse complement strand
CAAGTGGTACATCATTTTTAAGCTTCAGACGAGTACTTTATAACCCTAGAATATAAATTCAATATCTTGACCTACTACAAAAGGTGGTACTTTAAAATTCTGTTTATTGATAATATAATATACAGGGTGCTTTATTAAAAAATATACACTTTTTATCCTACCCAGTATATTATCACTAGTATTACCATTAAAAAGATTTTTAAAAAGGCTTCAAGAAAATACCACATAAGGTTAGTTGTAACTTTTAATAGTTTCGGAAATACAACCATCTCATTCAGATATTTGGGTATTATTTAAAATACCGCAATTTTGTAGTAGATGAAGATATTGACTTTATATTTTAGAGTTATAAAGTACTCGTCAGGAGCTTTAAAATAATGAACGATTTGACCCCCTTCCCATTTAAACTTTTTAACGTTTGTTTTGATAGGGGAAGGGGATAACCGTGAATAAGCAAATTTGGACACAAAAATGTGTCCCTTTAAAAATAAAGTTTGACGTATTTCACGAGTTTTTTATAGGTGTACAAATAACCAAATTATGGGGAGTGGCTTGTTTTAATTGGAATGCACTGTATTAAATATAGTCATTGCGAAAATACATTGCACCGTTTGTGGATGATTAGCAATATTATTGACAAATATATTGCGCAATAATATTAATCGTCTGTGGGCGCCTTTAGAAAGAAGCATACAATTCTTTTGTGTGCATGAAAATGTAGCCATTTTAAATTTGCATTAAAATTATGACGTTGAATATTTATGCAGCATTTTCTGTAGCTATAGCTCTCATAAAGCAAACAGAGAATGAGAGGCTTTCAGAAACTTGCTAACTAAGTTCTAACAGACCCTTAGTCAATACTGGTTCAGTTTTGACCTATGCAAAGCTCAAACTCAATTATTTATCTTCCATTAGTTTAAGCGAACAATGACTCGTCTGTTTTGATATTTAAATTATTTGGTAAGTTTAATAACTGCATTGCAGTGACAAATGTCACGGTTTAATATTTATTGGCAATAGCTAATTTAGGTAAAAATAATCTACCGAAAAACATACTCTTTTTTATCTTTTGACATCCCACGAAGGCATTTGCCTAAATACCAGAGAACCGTAGGTGTCGGGTTATTAGATGTTTAATCCATTGTTTCCCTGTTCCGTCAACGTTGTCCAAGCACTAAAACATGCAGTTATGCATTTCGCAGCACCATTTAGACAACGCGTTAGTGCAACCACGGTTGGTATTTTTAAATAAATACTGCCCAAATATGTCTCCCCGCTTGGGATCGAACCGGCGACTTCTGGCTTCGAAGATTAACGCCCTGTCCACTGCGCCACGGAGGAGACTCGTCGTTGAATAATGACAAATTAAACAGTTTTAGAGGTTAAACCTTGTTTACAGTAACCGCCAAAGAGTTGGACAAACATGAGAAAACATCTTAATAATAAAAATATAAAAAACGTTTTTTCGCAATTACCTCTACTAATCAAAAAATCAATAATGACATCCGGCTCATGGGTGTCCGTTCGGGGAAAATTAATAAAAATAAATATTTTATGCTTTATTTGTTTTTTGAAAGATTACGTTTAAACAAAATGTTATTGGCTATTCATCAGAATAAATTATATTAAATATATATATAATAAAATATATTTTATATTATACAAAATTCTGGAGAAAAGCCAAATAATATTTTGTTTTATAAAATTAAAGTAAAATATCAAAAAGATGGAGTTAAAATCTAATTTTTGGAATTTTCTGTTTGCTTGGCGACGCATCACCCATTATTTAACCTATATTCCACAGTATATAACTTACCATTTTTTATATAACAATTTTAATATTTTTTTTTCGTATACAGGCACTTTTCTTTTGACTAATAAAATTTATTATCTGATTATTGTCTTCTGAGTTTTGGACCTTGCAGGAGTTTTTTTTTAATAATGCCTATTTTTCGTAAAATCATTAATAAAAAGTTTGTTTATATGATGCCAACTAATGTAGACACGCTGTATTGTTTAATTGTTGTCCGAACGTTTTTAACACATTAAACTTTTAATTAGTTGTTAAGTATTATACCATTTTAATTTTAATTTCTATTTTTAGAAGAAGGAGGAAGAAATAGTTAAAGTAGAATTTTTACATAAAATAAAATCCAAACAAATAATAAAGGAATGTCCTACTGAAAAGAATATTAAAAAGCTTTTTAAAATATTAGTGTAAGAAGAAATACTATTATTTTATCATTTATTATGAATAATATAAAATTGTACAAAAAAAAAATATGGTAATTAAAGAATTTTTTTAAAATAAAGTAAAGCCAATATAAGAGGATTTACTGTATATGTAATCAGTGCTCTGAATTAAAAATTTTAACCTTATTTTAAATAAATTTAAAAGTTAAATGCCGTATTTATATTGGACATTAGGATGACATGTGGAAAAAAGCACATCACATACATATAAAATATGCATGACGCATTCCAATATCAATGAGGTTCAGGCACCTGAGTAGACCTTTTAGAAACGTGTCACATCAACAATATAAAAATGAATAATTAATTTTATTAATGGACCCTTTCCACTAGGGATCAAAGCAAAAAAAATGAATTGTAATAATATGGTAATAAGCAAAAAATACCTGATATTTTTGGTATAATTTTTGTATATTCTTTTACGATGAAATTAGTATACCTGCTTTAGCCGTATTTCAGCTGAGTTGGTATACAAAAATTGCATTTTCCTTTTTAAAGTATTTTTGTATTACTCTTTTTAAAAAATATGGTTAGTGCTTATTCTTTAAATAAATAGCAGCAAAGGGCTTTTGTAAAAACCAACATCAGTGCAATTTGCCAGAACCTTGACTGGAGCATTCATAACATTAAATAAAATATAACAGTTACACAATAAACATTTGAATTAAAATATAATATATTAAAAAAATTTAGGAAACCACCTTTACAACAATAAATAAAATGGTGAATCGGTTAATAAAATTTATAAATAATGTGACTCTATTTAGGTATAAGAAAATTCAATTATAAGAATAATTAAAAAATATATTGTCGCCTTAGTAAAAAAACCGCTTACCTTCATTTTAGGTAATTTTACAGGAGAAGATAAAAACTAATTGCCTAATACAAACTATTATATTTTAAACTAAAATATGATATGTGATGTGTAGGTAATTTTATGAGTACTACTGTATTATTTAATTGTAAAATTATTTAATCTATTCTCCAAAAATTATATCCATTAGGCATATTGCCTTCGGGTGTTTTTAAGTGTTAGGAGCATAGGGCACCTATATAAATTTAATTATAGTTAGCTTAAACAACTATTTACCAGATGAGGAAAAATCTAATTTTAGGCACCACGCACCACACATTATTTAACTTATATTCAACAGTTTATAACCTAACACTTTTTATATAACATTTGTAAATATTATATTTTTTTAATATCAAGAGTACAGGTACTTTTCTTTCGATTATTAAAATTTAATATTTGATAATTGTTTTTTGAGTTTTGAACCTTGCAGAACGTATTTTTAAATAAAGCCTATTGTTCGTAAAATTATTAATAATAAAGTTTTTTATATGACGCCAACTTTCGTAGACAAGCTTTGCAAGCAGACAATTGTTTAATTGTTGTCCGAATGTCTTTTGAAACATTTAAATTTTAAATAATTGTTAAGGATTATAATTATTATAATTTTTATTTCCATTTTTTGGACAAAATATATTATTATTTTTTTAAATGTCATAGTTAAACTGGAATTTGTACATAAAATAAAATTTAAATAAATAATAAAGATTTTAAAATAAAGTAAAGCCAATATAGGCGGATCTACTGAATATGTAATCAGTGCCCTGAATTAAAAATTGTAACCTTATTTTAAATAAAATTAGAAGTTGGATGCCGTATTTATATTGGACATTAGGATGACACGTGGAAAAAAGCACATCACATACATATAAAATATGCATGACGCATTCCAATATCAATGAGGTTCAGGCACCTGAGTAAACCTTTTAGAAACGTGTCACATCAACAATATGTATAATTAATTTTATTAATGGGCACTTTCCACTAGGGATTAAAGCAAAAAAAATGGATTGTAATAATATGGTAATAAGCGAGAAAATTGGTGTACTTGCGTTAGACGTTTTTCAGCTGCGTATGGTATACAATTGTTGCATTTTCTTTTTTTAAGTGTTTTGGTATTATTGTTTTAAACAAGAAAAAAAAATATGTTTTCTGCTAGTTTCTATTTTTAGGAAAATCTTAGCAGAGCGCTTGCATTGGAGAGGACAGAACATTGAAAAGAAATATTGCAGTTGCACAATAAATATTTTTATTTTACAAAGAAACATATATTAAACTTTAAGAAAAGCATTTTTAAAACAACAAACAAAATGGGTAAGAAGGTAATAAAATTTATAAATAATTTAACTTTATTTGTCATATAAAATCCAAATATATCAGAACTATTAATATTATTATTGATTACCAGACTAGCCAGAAACCTCAGAAATTGAACGTATGGGCTAAAATCATGAGCAAATGGGCAAATGTATTTTCCTTTCTTTAAAAAAACTTCTACCAAACGTTTTCCTTTTAACCGTATATATTCACAATTATAGCTAATAGGAGTATATGGCGTTAAGAGCTAGAAATTAATATTTTTAATATAATAATATAAAGTATATGACCAAGGTATAGTGAATTCAAATCAATTTTTGATGCACGTCATACTCCTTGAGGGACGTTAAATGGCGACATAATTGCCAGCTTGTGATAATAATAAAAATATAAGGTTATTATGTTTTTTTTAATCAATGCAAAGTAATCAAAATGGCACTTTGCTAACAATTTGCAAATAAAATTAAATTAAACAAGATAGCACTTGTTTTTTTAATTTATTTAGTAATAAAAAATGCAATGAATGCTAATATTGTTCCAAAACACCTCGTATAAAAACACGTGTCTTTGTTTTTATACCTTTTATTAAAAATGAAACGTAACTATGGTTACAAACAACTACGACAAAATGTTTAGTTGTCAATGTCTCGAAGTGAACACTACAAAAGTCGAAACTATAATACTTATCCCAGGTCTTTCATCGTCGTTTTATAGTAAAGTGAAAAAAATCTAGAAAATGTTTCTTTGTACAGGATTAAATAAAAGTGTTAAATGGATAACTTAAGTGTTTTTAAAAGCCTTCAAAAGTGATAAAAAAACTTGTAGAAACTAAGGCAAATTATTCAAATAAACTATTACTAACTAGCCCATTTCTAAAGTCCGTAACAATATTAATATACAAAAAGATAACAACAAAGCGAGAGAACATTTGAGTAAAAAGTCGAACAAAGTAAGGCAAAGTCGCAAGATAAAACGCAATTCGACCAACCTGACGATAATAAACTTTGTAATAAATGTCTTTTTTGTGGTGTTAATCAAAGAAAAGTTCTTCCGTTATTGACTGCGTTAAATAATGACGGTAATATGTGTTTTGTACACTAAATAAAAGGCCAAATTTTGAATTATTTTTGCCGAAATTTTTATTTTGTTAATTTTATGTATTTGAGCGTCAGGTACAGCTGATTGATAACGTGCATCGGAATCAATTGCATTGAATTCACTAAAAACGCAAATAAGCAAAAATGTCGTAGACGTATCTCTACAAAAAATAGGTTACACTGTTTAGAATTCAGACGAAAAGAAACCACAGGATCCTCCTACTCTGGATGAATTTAAAAAAACTGCATGAGAGTGGCATTCTATATTGACTAATTGGTAACTAGAAAAAGAAAAACTCACTAGTATAACCAAGCAAAAACTATAAAAACTAAGAAAAATTGGTCTCGGTACTTTCTCAATAAGCAAGAAAAGTTAAGTTTGGGCATAGAACCTGTAAAAAACTGTACCTCTGCTTTTAAGTAACCTAATATCCTAATATGCCCTTGGAATCAAGTATTGTATATTAACAAAATTTGGTTAAAGGTTTAATTCATTTTATTGTCACCAAAAGCACAGAGCCCAAAACTTAAGGCTTCAAGATTAAGGAATAGCAACAACTACACTGCCGGCCAAAAGTTTGAGACTATATGTAAAAATCGTTTTTACCAAAATTTTTTTAAAAGTATATATACTCCTACCCTAGAAGCGAACCATATTTGGTAAATCTAGGTGACAGCTTTTAAAATTTACCTTATACCCTAACCACATAATAATTTCACTTTTGTTACTACATTGTAAAAAGCCGTTCTAACTAGGTCAGTCTGGGCTGGTCGTTGTTGCAGTGAAAAACACTTGAAAAGAGAAAAGTGTAAAATTAGTAGTAAAACTCATGCTGTCATAATATTTTTACACAATGAAGGTAAATCTAAACGTAAGATTTTCTTTAAATTTAAGTTGTTAAAGGCTGTAATCAAGATCGTCCTCGATCAGGAAGGACAATAGCTACTACTTCTAGCAAGGATAGTTTTATTGCTGTTACCAGCAAGCAGAATAGACGCCTAACAGTACCAGAAATCCGCGCAGAAGTGAACAAATCTGGATCTAAACCAGTGTTACTGACTACAGTATAAAGACGAGTAATAAATGCTAATTTATTTGGTCGCGTCGCCATTCAAAAACCATTACTAAGGCCACAAAACAAAAAGAAACGGTTGCAATGGGGGGTTGCCACTGGACCAAAGGAGGCTTTAAAAATGTTTCTTGGACATATGAATCCAATTTTGAAATATTTGGTTCAAAACGCCGATTTTTTGTGTGACATAGGGCAAACAAAAGATGATTCCAAACTGTGTGGTGTCAACAGTCATGCATGGGGTTGGTTTCAACATAGTCTGGGACTGTTTTTCAAGCTATGGAACTGGATATTGAGTACGAGACGAAGAAATAATAAAAATGGAGCACTATAAAAAATACTTAAGCAACATGCTGTTTTATGTGGTTCAGGATTAATTGGCAACGGAAGTTTTTTTTAACAGAATAATAATCCCAAACGTAGTTTTAAATGATGCAGGGGTTATTTAAAAAATAAAGGAACAGAGGCGATATTAAAAAAACATGGTGTGGCCCCAACAAAGGCCTGATCTTGACCCAATTGAGCTTTTGTGGTGCAAGATGGATAGAAATGTGCGTAATTGTTGTTTCTTCTCGTAAGATGACATCTGGAAGGCTTTACAAGAAAGCTGAAACAACATTTATTAAGAAACCATTAATACATGAATTTTGCCAACACTTGTAAAAAGGCAATAAAATGCAATGGAGGGTTTTTTGACGAAAAATCTGTTTACATATGTCGCTTTTGATGTTATAAGTTGATCATGTTCCACATTTTTAATTGATTTTAAAAAAGTGTTTACTACTGAGCAAATACTTGGAATAATAATTGGGCCACATTCTTTATTTTTTGAGTTTTAGTTAATTTTTTCCTTTTCGAGTAGGTAGTCTCAAACCTTTTTCCAGCAGTGTAAGTGGAATAAATCGTTTAAAGCAGCAGAGTAAGCGCACCCGACGAATTCGATTTAAATATAATTAGAAATGTTAATTATTAAAGTTGCTAAGAGTTATGCGGTACACAATAAAACATAAATCCAACAGTAAATCCTTTCGGTCGCGGCAAATGTAAAATACTGAGACTCGGCTGTATCCAAGTTCGAAATACCTGGAACTTTAATGTGCAAAGTTATTCGGGTTAGAAGATGACTAAGTAGGCCAGCGGGATGGCTAAAGTATGCGATTTTCGTTTAAGTTTCCACAAATTTGGGTAAATTTGTCGTGTAGATTGAAATTATAAGCTTCCTTAAACAAATTACTTTATTTCTCTTTTTAAATTGCCCAATTTATGTTTTAATTTGTCATAATTAAAGACAGTGACGTAGCGTAGGCAAATACACGCGTTGGTTAATTAAGATGAAATGGTAAAGAAAAAAACGAACAAAAGAAAGTGCTCAACCTCAAAAAACTTAGAAAGTACATAATATTGTATCGAGCTTAGTACTTTTTTCTTGTACAAAATTGTCTTTGATCTGTACTTCTCTCTGGGTTGGTCTACGTGGCCTATCGCCCACACTGCCCAGGTCTTGCTCAGCTTCTGATTAAAGACTGTTTAATTCAATAAATAAAAAAGGCGTAGAAAAATTAAAAACTGAAAAACATTTCTTATTTTTATTAAAAAAATGAGCTTTTAAAACTAACTGTTTAAAGGGGGTTATAGTCCGAGAGGTAACAACGTCGGAAAAACAAGAATTTTAGGTTAGCTGATTTTTTTATTTGTTTTTCTCCCTCCTCTTTCGAGTAGATCCTCGGCTTTCTGGCTGGCGGTAACGGTTGCGTTGACGTACAGCTGTGACCTTAACATTTACAGCTGTCACTTTGACATTTAGAGCTGTCACTGATATGTCAAAAATGAAGTCCTTGGTCATACCTTTTCAAGTTTCATCAAAATATACCAAACGGTTTAGAAGTTGAACGACCGTATGATTAGCAATGATAAAAGTGAATGGCGATAAAAAAATATGTTTGGTAAACCTATCTTAAGACAAGAAATTAAAAATTAGGTTTTTAAAATGTTTTCAAAACCTTGAATTATTACCTGTACAGGCAGAATGCAAACTAATAAATGCAACCACTTTCGCCAGCCAGACAGCCCGGGGTCTATCCAGAAGAGAAAGGAGAACAACATATCAAAAAATCAGCTGACCTAAAGTTCATTTTTGAAAACGTTGCTACCTTCTATAGTATTAACACATGTCATAGGTTTTTAAAATTTAAACAAAATCGCATTATTTTTCATTTATGGTATGCTTAATAGAACACTCGGTATTTGGCAAAATAATAAAAAAAAATATACCTCAAGTTTACCTATACCATTCTATGCTAATTTGTGTTTGCTTATACGCTTACAAAATTAATATTCTCCAAACGGCTTAAAATTACAATACAATATCCGCAACTAGATGTTGGGGATGTTATTCACAGCCCTGCAAATCTTACATTTCCTGTTTCCTATTCTATTGTAAGTCTCTGACAATAGCCGACTAGACAATAATATATACCTCAGGCAGAGGAATCTAAAGCAAAATATGAATGTAATTAACAAAAAGAAATAAAATACTAAACACAGGAATATTGGTGCACAATATAAACTATTTTTAAAATTATTAGGTTAAAGAGAAATGTTAGTGTAATGTATTAGGATTATTATTTTAAATAAGCCTAACAAATAAAACACGCACGTATTAATACTAAATAGGGTTTACTTCTAACTGAATGCAAAGATAAACATTCATACATTTTTTGTGTTCTCAACATACTATCATTTTTTATTATTCGATAAAGGTAAAGGTTCAATATCGAACACCTCTCCCCTTAAGAGAACAATATTACCTATTTACCTTATTCTAAATAAAAAAGTTATTTAAACAAAATGTAAACTAATTGTCCATAAACACCTACCATTAAAGGATCTGGAGGCTTAATCTGACTACGCCGCCTAAGATTTTTTGTTCAGGACAAATATTTTCACAAACCTCCAGACATTCACGATTATTAATATCTAAACTATTTTCATTAACGTTATCTAATTCTAAACGTGGTAGAATAGAAACGACTTCAGAATTTTGATTTCTAGATACTTCGAAGTAATTTGGTTTAAACTGATCTATATGTCGTTTCTACTCTGACTCATCGTCAGTACTAATTAAAAATGTTTTTTTACCTTACACCTTTTTATCATCCCCGCAAACCACTGCTCCTTTCTTTGACAGTAATCACGGGCCCAAACATGATCATTTAAATTAAAAGAACGATCTATGTTAGATTTATAATTTTTTCTTTGACAGTCCTATCCTCTACTGTATCAGCTGTTGAGGGTAAAAATAAGTCAAATTTTGTTCTAAGGTTATGACCTAATAAAAGCTTAGCGGGGATTCCCCTGTAGTGGTGTGTAGAGTATTTCTATATTGCAACAAAAACCGATTAATTACTAAATGAATATCAACATTAGAATTTTAGTATCTTGCTTTTAAAATAGCAATCTTCATTATCTTTACCGCACTTCCTTCAAGACCATTTGTACAAGGATGGTTAGAAGCGCCTGTTATATGTTTTACCCCACAGACATTTAAAAAGTCTGAAACTTCTCTGAAGCAAAGGTTTTGGCATCATCGGTGCAAATTTTGTGTGATATTCCAAATCTTGCGTTCTCTGAATATTTTATATAGTAGTTGTTGCCAACAAGTTTGGCACTATAAAACAATCGAGCCACTTGGACGTTGCATCCTGAATTACCAAAAAAATTTGTCAAAAACAGGTCCAAAAAGTTTGCATGTAAACGGGTCCAAGGTTGTCTTGGCCAATCCCAGGTAGTCAGAGGAGTTTTGGAGGGATTGCTAGAGTAAATTATACAAGATTTACAATTTTGTGATAATTTTTCAATTTGTGCATCTAATAAAGGCCACCAAACGTATGACCTAATTTTCACTACGCCCATGTGCCTACTGTGCAATTCCTCCAAAACATAGTTTCTGTATTTTTTAGGTATAATTAATCTATATTCCCACATTTAACAATTTTGTTTAATAGTAATCTCCGACATAATCTTGGGTGTTTATACCAGCGATACGAATTCGGTTCATTCTCGGTCCGATACATGGTTGGCTCCTACTCTCTCCTACTGTGCAGATCTGCTTGAGTCTTATTTTAGAAGTTGATGCTTAAAATATTGTTACAGACTTTTAAAAATGTGTTTAGGGAATTTTAGAGAGTTAGGATCATTTAATTTAGTTTGTTAATTTATTTCAATAATTTACCTTCATTCTTCCAAGTTCTTTCATCACTTTCGAAGGTTTCCGAAAACGCTCGAATTATCCATTAAGAACTTTTATGCCATCCTGTATTATGGAATTTTCGCGATATTTCTCGAAAATTCTGGATCATTCTTTACTCTTCCACCATACTATAAAAGGGCGACGGGAAACCTTCGATCGATTAGTATAGATTCGACTTTTGTGGTGTAAACTTCGAGACGCTGACAAGTAAAGATTTTGTCGTTGTAACCATAGTTACTTTGGATTGTTAATAAAGGTATAAAAATGAAAGCACGTGTTTTTATACGTGGTGTTTTGGAACAATATTCTTTGGGATGTATTGGTATCGAAATGAAACCGGACCGAGACTGGAGCGGTATCGATAATATAAAGGAGATCATTTGTTTTGCACGTAAAAATATTTTATCGGACCGAGATCAAACTGAGAACGAACCGGGATTGTACCTCTAGTGTAAATCGGGGCTTAAACTTCTCCTATACATACATACCATACTATTTTACTTTCTAAAAAAGTATTTTTTTTTGTAACGCACCACTTCTGGAATTTCCATATTCTTGAATAACATTTTTATGTTAAAATATTTATCTTTTTGCAGTAATATTAGGTAATTTATTTAACAGCAGTATATAAAATGGTGCATTATCCATGTAAGTGACAATGTTTACCGGAAAAATACGACAATAGAGCATATTTCATTACTTATTTTATATTTAAATTATAAAGTTGTTTTTAAAGACTTACAGTTTTAATCAGGATATTCTTGTAATTTTTTTAATGGCTTTTTTATCTTTGGACAAACCACGAAGGCTAAAAGCCTAAATACTAACGTACCGTGGGTGTCTTAAGCGAGGTAAGAGGAAGTTTGTTAACAAGGGACTTAAATACTTGAAGATTTGGGGGAAGGATAGACTTCCGCGGGCAGCAGGTTTCACATTCTAGAAACTCTAGAGATAAAAGAACGAACAAAGTGGAAAGTTCGGGGCCTGTCCAGTTGGACCGTATAGGGATGCATCCGCGCGGCACCACGAGTTTCCCTGGTGGGAACCGTGAGTGGAGGAACTATACAACTGGACAATTCTTCCAGAACAGAAGCCATGGAAGTACCTATAAAAAAGCGGTAAATCTACTTATTAAAAATGCAACTTTACAAAGCTTAATGGTAGAAAACATATAAACAATATGATACAATGTAAATAAAACAGATTTTTACATATTTAAAAAGGTACTTAAATGTTTACTAAATAAATTTTAGGTACAAATTGTACATTTTTATATTTAAAAAAGGTAGCAGAAATGTGATGAATAGTATTTAAAAAACTTTTGGCTTCAGAACTTGATTGGTCATTTTTTTTCTCAGAAAACTGGAAAAAGTTAGAAATTTGTTTAAGCAAATGTGACCCTAAATTCGTGCTCAAGTAACGAAAATACTACGGGGACCATGTACTTTTGTAAATCTCAAGCCACATTTTTCTTCTTTAGTTTTGTAAGAAATAACAACGTAGTGACCCAGATGTCCGGCATATGTACGTTGTCCTGTGTATTTTATGTTTTTTCATAAAACTGTTTGTTTTGCTCCAGAAAGGACCTTACTTAAAAAAATTGAATAATAACTCTTTACAACTGCAATTTTTTTCTGGTTACGAAATAAATTTATTATGGCCAAGCTCTGAGTATACATCACATAAGCATTGAAAACTACTACATTTTAAAAATTAATGTTTTTTAAATTCTGTAATTGGTATTATACAAAAAAAATAATGTTAAAAACTATTAAAAAATACTTGTTATCTTTTAAAAAAGTGGATCGCAAATATTAAAAGTTTGAGACATTTAACTTTAAGAAATTTAACCTTATCTTTCATTCTCTTTTTCTGCGTAAAAATTAAAGCATTTCATATTGTATTATAAAGCATACTTTTCACACATTTAAAAGGAACTTTTTAAAAAATTGCACTTAAATCATTTTTATCTGGTGCAACTTACTGCTCAACCCAAAACGATTAAAGGCAGCAATTAACTTTAAAAATTGTAAATTTCTTGGTTAGTATTTTATTTTTTTGCCTTACTTAAGTAGAAATAAAAGTGATTAATTATCTTTTATTTTTGTTTTAAGGTATTAAAAAGGTTTATTAAAGCTACACATAGAGGAACCGCCAATGAGTTGGAAACATATGGAAAAAAATGTTTGGTCCTGAAATAATAGAAAAAACTTTTAATTTATTAAAAATTTAAATAAAATATCAAAAAACAAGTTGGGTTAGCATGATATTAAAAAGTTTTAAAGGTGTTTAGAACTTCATTTTAAATTGATATGCAAATATTGACATAAAAATTAAGTTATTAATTTTTCTATGTTTGTTTTAGTAAAGTTTTAACTTTTATCTATTTGTTTTAAATTTAATTTGCTTACAATTTTTACGTTTCCATTAATACTACTTTCGTGGACTTTTGTTGTCTTTACTTTTAACTTATACACGATGTTTCGGATAGTAACTATCTCCAACCGTTTTCCAGTGATAATTACTTAAAACGGTCGTGTTCTATTTAAAAATAAAGACAATGGAAGTCCACAAAAGCAGTAATATTAAACACCTAACTTCGTTTCTACGTAATTAAAATTACAATTAGTCCTTATAATGATTATACCATATTATTATTTTTAAAACAAAAAATGTGTAAGTACTTTAATTTTTAGAAGTAGTCATTACTTATTATTATACTTATTTTGTTTAATTTTACATAATTAATACTAACTTTTTTCTTTAATTTTTAGTCATTATTTATTTCGCAATAATTTCCCCAGTTTATGTGTATAGATTAGGAATCATCCTGTGTATGTTATAATTAGAATACATAATCATGAATTATTTTTTTATTAAAACGCGTTAAAAAATAGTTACTCATTTTATTAGGAAAAAAGTAACACTTTTTAATGTCATTAGAAAAACGAACAACAAACAACAACAAAAATACTTTTGGTACACACCAAGATCATAGAGAATGTTTTCTTTTGCTTAATAAAATAGTACAGTTAATTGTTTAAAGTCTTGCCTTAGGGCCATAAAATATTTAAAATTTCAATTAAAAAATTAATGTCTAACATTTTAATTTTACTATGATTTGCCTAAATACTTAAAAGGGTAAATATGTTTATATCTTTAAACGTTTTGTATAGAGCACGTTTGTTGGCACATATTATTCTGTAAATAGTCAAAGCTACAAAAATTAATAACACACCGATTTGTTCAACAGAGCACAAAGGATGTTAAAAACATGTCATTACCGCTCAAAAATGATTTTAAAATTATTTTCCAGTTTATATGGCATTCAAAGCGCATTAAGCTTAAGGGTTTAAATTAAATAGAACAAAAAAATACCTTGCCTAATAAATATGAAAAAGGCGATTTAAATAACTGCTGTACAGGGTTGGTCCGTATATTTAGACAGCGCCTATCTCGTTTATTATCCAAGGTAGAAAGAACCTTTAAATACAGAAGTTTTAGAAAATTATCTAATTGTTATATTTTGGTTGCAACTGCGGGTAATTTCATGTCACATGTCATTACCGTTCAAAAATGATTCTAAAATTATTTTTTATTTTATATGACATTTAACTGTTCCATAAGGTGGACCACATTCGATGCTTCTAAAGGAAAATTATGTTTCTTTATGTTTTGACAAAATCAAATGCATTTAAAAAAGGTGAAATTACTGATAAAAACCACAATTTACTATCTTGTTTGCTTGTTTTGCAATTTTTTGCATAATTTTAATTCTTTTCTTTGTTAAAATTGTTTAATATTATTTTTCTGCACATTGCAGATTGCAAATAAAACACTATATGTGTAAGTTTTTATTTTTGAACTGGTTAAAAAATTATTTTACCTTTTCAAAAATATACGGTATATTTCTTTTAAGCCGTTTCTGAGATCTGGCAATATTATGTCATTTATCATTTTTATTAGGTAGAAAGGAGGCAATAAGAAAAGTAATCATGTTTTACTTTAAACAATCTAAATGTAGTTAGGTGTTTTGTTTAAACAAAACAATTGGGTAAAAAAACATTTATTTTATTGATTGCAATGGCATAAATCGTTTTTATTAGTAATTTAATAATGCAAATATGAATAAAAAGAAATACTAGTTTAAAAGTCAACCAACTTATTCAGTTAATATTTAACTTTAACAACTTTTATTTCAAATTTATATTACACATTTATTTTCCGTTAAAAAAAAACCGTTTGTAAGTGGGTAAAAGATAACTATGACTCATTTCGAACATATTATTATGTCCTCAAGATTGTTATTAAAATACCTGGTGTTAAAATTTAAGACTTTTATAAACTGGTAAAATAAATGATTTAACTTTAAAAACACCCTGTATTACTTAACCCATCGCATTTCTTTAATTACAGCAATAACCCATTGCCTACAATTTTTAGTGTGTAGATTACATGAAAATGTATATGATTAAAATCCCGTAAACAGATAAAAGAAAACATTCTATGAAATTAGCATAATTAATTTTTGATTTAATTTGGCTCATTATACCTCTATTATGAGGCACAAAGCCTATTTAAGTATATACTCCATTGTGCCCTCTATTTCGACGGGTATTAATTAAAATAATTATTCTAATAGGCTAATTAAATGGGTTATTCAATAAGCATTACTTCAATTTACTATTTAATTGAAAATAATGATTTATTTAAATTTGTTTTATTATTTACCTATAAAACCAAATATTTTATATTGGTTAAATTGGGGTAATATTTTATAAGATTCCCGTTTTTTCCACAATTATGTTAATTATTTCGACAACAGAGTTTAAAACTTTGATCTTATGACAATTTGGCCTTGTTGTTTGCAGATTTAAATAAAAGGCTTATTTGGATTATATTTACTTCATTCAGTAGCTTCTCGAGCGGTACTTTAATGAATTTTTCTGACAAAAAATGTTACATCGGAAATGGAAAGCATCTGAGCACATTATTTCCATTGAAGATATGTTCTGTAGTTTGGCGGATTCATTTAATGGATGGTATTTCTTTGGGTACACGCCAAAATTAAATTAAAAGTACTAAAAAAACAAAAAAATTTAAACAAGTAAAAAGATAATTAAAAATCGACGTTTCGGTGGCAAATCTGCCACCGTTGTCAAGACAAATGGAAATAAAATAATAAAAATGAAAACTTACTATTATTTAGGTTTTAAAATTCAAATTTTTATATTTTTTCTCGGATATTTCGAGAAAAAATTAAAACTTTAATTGCAAAAACAATTTGTAAAATATAACCTGGCCACCATTTAATTCCCTTGTGTTAGATAATTAAATTTTAGACCAACTATATTTAATTGAATAAAGTACGGCGTATGCGTACAACCAATAAAAAACTTTATATTAAAAGGTAAAATATGTCCTCGTGGAGATTTATTATTGGGATATGAACTACTCAAACAAGTAACAAAAACCAAAATACAAATTTTAAAGATTTCTTATAAACATATTTTTTAAAAATATAAAAAAAAAGTTTAAATGTTTCAAAATCATAAAAAAGACAAAAAAAAATTCAGAGGAAATTAAATGGGTTGTTAGTCGTCAAGATTTCTAAAAAGTTTTTGTGTTTAAAATTTAATTTTAGGTCGATAAGCTTTAAGTTGAGTTCGTTACTTATAAGTTAACAAACCAAAGCATAAAATTAAACTTTGTTATTTACCTAAGACTTTTCTTTTGATTTCAAAATAGCTTTTTTATTTGTTTTTAAATTTTCTATAAAATTTTAAATGGTAAATTAAATACTTAATAAATTTTTATATACAGTGTGTACTTCAGTTCGCATCTATGAAAAACTTTTTATTATTAATTTTACGAATATAAATGTATTCCTTATTAAAAGTTCTGCATGATCTAAAACCTAAAATTTATTTGAGTGGTTTACGAGGTGTTCCAAAAAAAAATATAAATTTTGCCCAAGAGGAAAGCACCTTTACTTTTCACAATATCAAAAATTTTTACAAAAACATGTTTGGGATTAAAAATAGGTTTTAGACCATTCAGAAATTATTATTAAGAAAAAAATTTATTTTAAAATTTTTGATAACAGAGTTTTGCATAGGGTGTGAATATAAGTTGACATACTGTATATCATATATAAGTTAACTAATAACTTTTAGTATAAATTATAATGACTTTTGCTGCGATAAAATACAAGTGCATCGTTATTTAAACGGTAATAGTAAATAGTTTACAGATGATAGTTAGGTACCTGTATAACGTGTGTAGTGGCACTACGGCGTTGCCTACAAAGGTTTCATAAAATATAATATTTGCATTTTGTAATACCTAAATAAAGAAAAGAACACTGGACAAATAAATAAAGTAAACATAAATAAAACCTTTATCATCAGTAACAAGTACCTAGGCTTGGTATGGTAATAAAATGAAATCATTGATATAGTAGATATTTGTAGAAAAAGTACCAAATAAAGTAAAGAAAACTGGACAAATAAATAAAGTAAATATAAATAAAACCATTCTCATCGGTAACAAGTACCTAGGATTAGTATGGTAATAAAATAGAATCATTGACATAGTAGATATTGGTAAAAAAGTAAAGCAAAGAAAATTCTAATAGTTTAAAATTTTATGCAGTTTTTTGCAGAATGCAGATATGCAGAATTTTCTTTAGCTACCTTTTGTAAACGAAGATTTGGTAGTTTTAGAGATACAGAGCCTAAGTATATTTGGACTCATTGTGGCCGGGTTTCATTTTCTTTTTTATAATACAAATGTTTATTAATCTTAAATAATGTCGTATGTTTCTAATATCCCCTATATAATAATTATAATGAATACCAGGCACAACTTTGTAGGAAACAGAGGTATACCTTGCGGAATAAAGAAGACCCCATGCACCCAGTAATACCATAATATATGGTATTAGCATATATTTCTTTATCTTATATAGGATATTAAGTAAATTTGATTAGATGTTATTTTTTTGTACACGCCTTGTTATGTTAGAAAAACCAAAAATTTCAAAAATAAAAAATAAGTATATAAAAAACTAAAAATTCACGTTTCGATGGCAAGTCTCCCACCGTTGTCAAGATAATATTAAATTAAAATAAAAAAATAAAAATTAACCATTATTAAGGTTTAAAAATTACTATTTTTTAGCTTTTTGTTAAGGAAATTCTGAAAATCTTTGACATTAAATGTCAAATATGTTTGTTTCATTTTTATATTTGTGAAAAAAAAGTTGTCAACACGCATTTGAAAACAATCACAGAATAAACTGGAATGCTACAAGTATTTTAGCAGAGGAAACTTGTTTCAAAAAAGCTAAATTTAAGAAAGTGCATACATATTATTAAATAAAGATAAATATAAAGCATCAATATCTGTTAATTTAAATAACACATGGTTAACTTTGCTACGTGCTGAAGTCTTTTCGGGAAAAGTTAAAATCAACTAACTTATATTTTTTTGTATTATAAATAATAAATACACCAGCAACCAGTTATGTACGTCACTATGACACTATAACCAAACAAACATATTTGACATTTAATGTCAAAGATTTTCAGAAGTTCCTTAACAAAAAGCTAAAAAAAATATTTTTTTAACCTAAATAATAGTTAATTTTTAATTTTTTATTTTAATTTAATTCTATCTTGACGACGCCGACGGTGGCAGACTTGCCACCGGAAAGTCGATTTTTAGTTTTTTATTTAATGAATTTTTATTTTTTGGAATTTTTGGTTTTTTAAATATAACTTGGCGTGTACCCAAAAAATAACATATAATTAATGAATCCGCCGAACAAATATAGAACATATCTTCAATTAAGTAAATTTTCTTTATATAATTAAAGAAGGGTCATACTAATTATACTATACAAAAATACCGAACAAAAAATACTTATGGGCGCTAATGGGTTAAAAAGTCAAATTTTTTACCTACCCTAATCAAGTAGGTATAACCCTTCGTGACTGAAATAAAGTTAAAGAAAAAAACGGCAATGAATAAAATAGCTTCAAGCAAAAATGTAATTATTATTATGTCATACTTTTACTTTTTGGGTGGTAAACCTAGCTATATAGACAAATTAAATTACCTAATATATTTCTAATACTATAGAGAGCCTTAATTATTTGTACGATTAAATTAGATTTGTGTGTACCATAGATCACGCAATGAAAGTAAATTGCCACATCTATTGTGTTATAAATTATAAGGAATACACAGTACGCGTTTTACTTAACCACACCCTTATCATGAACCTTAAAGAGTATTCTTTGATTGCTCTAAACCCTGAAAGGGGAAATTAATAAATAATTGAACGCCCCAAGGTTTACACGCACCGACGACCACCATGATTGAAAATGAACTTTGAACTCATTTCAGTGCGGATTTACCCTGTTTTTCATGTTCTTTGAGGTATTTCAGCCATTAGCAAATCGTTGTGTCACATTTTGTGGTACACGTTGTTTACAGATTTACGGTTTTATTTGCTAAAGCTACTCATGTAGATTAAAAAGCCCCAAAGTCATATTGGTGTCACTTTTCATATTTTTTAAAAAAGTTAATCTCTTTAAAAATTTTTGCTTCGACTGAAATGTAAAAAGCTTTAATAAAAATCGCCAAAGAACTTAACAATAAAAAAAATATGTTAAGACATTATAATAGTAATTTAACAAGTGCATAAAGTAATACTTTTTTTTACGAATGGGAATTTTAACGGCACGAGCCGTTAGGCGACTGCGGCAATCCCATGAGTAAAAACACACTTTATGCATGTGTTACCTACTATATTTTTTCACGACCGTATAAAAATTTCCCAAAATACCATTTTATTCACGTTTTATTTATCTAAACTTATTAATTTTATTTTTGGCAGCACAGCCATTATATTGCAAGCCAAAAATCATAGCAGCCTTATTTTTTAAGAGACAATGATTCTATTCATAACTATGCTTTAATTATTTCATTTAAAAAATTGTATGTACTTACATTTTGTAGAAATAATACTAAAACAGTATAAATTCCTGTTTAATTTCTTAGTAATCCAAATTATTATTACTATTAATTTTTAATCATTTTTTAAAATTTGTTGGCCAACTGTCAAATATTTAAACTACTGACACATGAACTAAAAGAAATAATGACGAAATCAAAGGTAACTTGACTGTTTGGTTCAGTTGATGTCGCGTTTACTGTTACATTACATAAATTGATATTTAAGTTTATTGTAGTAGGCATTGAAACAAAACGCTAATTCAAAGTGTGAAAAAAAAGCTTCGAAGTGTTAAAAAGTTACTTTTTTCAACACTTTATATAGTGTACTAGAATAAAGTACTTTAGCTTCATGATAAAGATTAAAAAAACAGCTTTTTTTTAACGGTCGTGAAAAAATATATTAATTAAAATTTGTACCGTAATATCATTTTTTTAAAACAACTCAATTTAAAGGACAATAGTGTTGACTTCTGGTACGCAATAAGATAACACAGAAGATTAGAAAATGTTACAAATTTAAAATGTTAATTTTAAATAATATATTGATCAGTCAGAATAAATAAAGTATACACGTTGGCATTGTGTTACTTAAAAACGTTTATGGGCAATTTTTGAAAATGCGTGAAAAGGAGATTGGATGACTTGTTTTTTTTTTCGTTCGACCCCTTCTTGCTGAGATATTGATCTTTGAATGAAAAATGATCTTTTTGTCATTAACCACTAATATCTTAGCAACTACTGATGGCATAAGAAAGTAAACTATGGTTTATTAAAAACTTTACGTTAATTTAAAACATCAAGAAAAAGGGCTTTTTGTGGCTTCTGGGAAATTCAAGCGCTAAATTGATAATATTAAAAAAAGTACGTTAAGTCTGCCTCTTACAGTTCAATATGCCTTCAAAAACCCAACAAAGTTTGGATTTAATTTGTTGAGCCGTTTTTACTTGATCAAATTTTTGAAAAAGATTTACGGGATAACGATTTTCACTTTAAATGATCATAATCTTTAACAAGATTTAAACAAATGTTTTAAGGTTTTTTTATGCATTTTTATTATAAAAAGTATTTAAATTGATGAAAAAAAAATTAACAAAAAAATTTGGAAATTTTTAGGTTACTTTTTCTTTTTAATCATTCTTACTATATTATTTATTCTTATAGTTTATTTGTTTTCTGGGATGTTACTTTTAAACAAAATATTATTCGGCTTTTCTTCAGAATAAAAAGGTTTATAAACATTTAAGGAAATCTAAACATTTTATATAATATGAAGAGCTATGATGTCATGATGTCCTTGTATATTATAATTAGAATTAAGAGTACTTTAAAAGAAATAAGTTAATATAAAATAAAATGAAAAGTGATCAAATATGAAATAGTATTCCTAATATGGAATACCGGCATGCATACTCAGTAACAGCAGACACACTAGACTGACAGCGGCTCTTCAGCTCTTTCCGGATTCTCGCCGTGGCGGTTTAAGCGCTACAGACGGTCATGCAAAACTGTCAATTGGAGGGGTAGAGGTTAGTTCTGGTTAGTTAAATCTTTTTTTAATTTGCTATATTAAGAAATTTAAAAAAAAGATTTAACTAACCGGAACTAACCGTGATCCAACAGCAGACGTTCTAGCCGTAGACCGTCTGCTGCCGTCGAAAAAGCAATTCGGAAGTCTAGCGTGTCTACTGTTACTAAATATGCTACCGACATTTCTCTTAAACGGAAATTTACACACGCAATAGAAGGGGTTTGTCTCTTTTTATTGCCCATTTGCGAGTAGAGGTGGTAACACTTCAGTAGAACAAGCCTTTTTGTCGCTATAGCAACGTTTTGTTTTATCGCATTCTCATAACTTTTCAAGGTTTTTAAAAATACTACCTACCAATATTTTTGATATATTAAAAAAAAGTTAATTTTTTGGCCAGTACCTATTCCATATTTAGCTACCGTTATCGTTTTTTAGTTTTTTTAATCCTAGTTAAAATTAATTAATGTAACTAAAAAATTTACAAAATAAAGGACAAATATATGATTTGTTGTTTTGTTGTTGTTTTTATTTATAATTTTTATGCAAATTACATATGTGTAAAATACAAAATGGTATTCCATATTTGGTCACTTTCCTCTATTTTAATTTAGGTTTAAAGTTAAGGTAAAAAAAAAATTAAAATCTGAATTAAAATAATTATTTTATATTAAATATTTTATTAATTTATTTTTTAAAGATATTTTAACTTTTATTATATTACGCGAGGACAGAAAAGTTCTTTATAATATATAAAAATATAAAAAGTTTTATTTTCTTAAAATGTATATTAAAAATATCAGTCATTGTTGATGGCCACTCTTCAAGCTTTCACGAAATTATTGCTGGAGTGCCTCAGGGTTCAGTACTAGCACCAACTTTGTTTCTTCTTCACATCAACGACCTTCTTTTTCCACAACCAATCCCATTCATAGTTATGCTGACGATAGTACCCTTCACTCCACTTTTCAGGTTTCCAAACCAATCTCTCAACCCGACTTGGAAAGCAAACGCAGGGCGATGCAGATATCTCTTTTACAGGATCTCAATTTGATATTGGATTGGGGCGCCAAAAATCTCGTTCAATTTAATGCATCAAAATACAATCGTGTTCCTTGTCGCGAAAAAATCATCAAACACTTATCCTTTGCTTATGAGTGGCCAGGTTTTGCAGAACGGGGACACATTTAACCTTGTGGGCTTCACATTTGAGAATAACCTTAACTGGCATAAACACATTGTATCTATAGCCACCGCGGCTTCAAAAAAGCTTGGATTTCTTTTCCGAGCCAAAAAGTATTTTTCTCCTTCCAATTTATACACTTTGTATGTGTCCCAAATTCGACCCTTTCTGGAATATTGTTCTCATGTCTGGGGAATGGCATCCCCTACAACCCTCAGCATTCTTGATGCCATTCAAAGAAGGGCTGTTCGTCTTATTAATGATCCTTTACTTACTCAAAGCCTTCATTCTCTTGCCCATCGTCGAGCTGTGGGAGATCTATCGCTCTTCTACAGATACTTTTACGGCTTCTGCTCCGACGAATTGTCCAGTATAGTCCCTCCTCTTGCAGTTCCCAACAGAGAAACTCGTGGTGCCGCGCGTATGCATCCCCATACAGTTCAATTGGACAGGCCCCGAACTTCCCATTTCGTTCGTTCTTTTATCCCTAGAGTTTCTAGACTGTGGAACCTGCTGCCAGCGGAGGTCTTTCCATACCCCCAAGTCTTCAAGTTTTTAAGTCCCATGTTAACAAACTTCCTCTTACCCTGCTTAAGACACCCACGGTACGTTAGTATTTAGGCTTTCAGCCTTCGTGGATTGTCCAAAGATAAAAAAAAAACTTTTGTTTTGAAGAAAAGCAAAATAATATTTTGTTCAAATTATTTTTTCTTACAATAACACTACAATAAGAATTAATTTATAGTTAAATAAATATATTGTTCAAAACTTCCCCTTTGAGCTTTTTCAAAGAAAATTGTGTTTTTCTTTTTATATATATTTTTGTGAATAGACTTTAATATTTATAGTCTAATAAATTCGATGTATGTTTACATGTTTGACGAAAAATGTGATACATGGGGTAATACCAACACAGAAAGCAAATAAAGCAAAAATCCATCTCATCTCTTGTCGTCGATAAGGGTGCCCGATGCCGACATTCTTTATTAAACATCTCATCTGCATGTTGATTCTGATGGAATTTCAATAAGGAAAGACTCGAGTCAGCCCGACGGGTATATGAGCAAAAGTTGATTGAGATATGATTGCGTTTAATGTTAGTGAACGAGCTTTGCAGGCTATTTTTATCGATACCATCATGGTGCAAGGTATAATTTGATTGCGACATATTTTTATTGTCTAAATTTAACTACTTTATTCGTTTTGTTAGACAAGGTGTTTTAGAAGTTGACTTTTTAGTATGAAGAGCATATAGAACTTTTAGATAGAAGCTAATTCACCCAAATTTTTTTATGCAGTGACCGTCATACATGTTGAACCATACGGAAAGCTCTTTTACTTTTAATTAAAAAAATATATTTAAATACGCCCTATATATATATATATATATATATATATATATATATATATATATATATATATATATATATATATATATATATATATATATATATATATATATATATATATATATATATATATATATATATATATATATATATATATATATATATATACAGGGTGGCCCACCATATTCGACACGGTCTGTAGCTGGATAACCATGGGGTTTTTAAAAAAGTGAATACTGAAACATATACAGGGCAGATAAGGCCAGAGTATAAAATTATTTTACTTTATACAGGATGTCTCAAAAAGTGTGACGTATCAAAGTTTTATTGTTTTAAATGGAACACCCTATATTTTATGACGGTTTTAGATTCTACTTTAAAAAATAATTTACGTTTGTTAATAGTACCAAGCGTCTAATTTTATTCGTTTTGTGATATTTGATTTTTTTTCAAATATCCAGGGGTGCAATTAAATTAATTTTATTTTAACAATATAAATTCCTTACACTTTAAAATTTGTTAAAAGATTAGTAAAAGTCTGCCTTATTATACGTAGGTCATATCAAGATCATTGATTATACAGGGTGATCAAAAAATAATTTAAATTTTTAGAAAGTCAAATGGCAATATCTCTCTTATTTTAAATGCAACACCATGTATTTTTACACCACATGATGACAAATCAAATACTTTTTCAAATGGTGTATAGGTTGCCTATACCCATCTTTTATACTTTTTAAGTAAATTCCGTTTTAACATAATTTTATTCCAAATGTACTTAAATGTAAGTAGGCTGTGATATAGCTATGCCTATTTACTAAGCCGTTATTGCAAAATGTAAATTTGTCGGAAAAAAGCACAAAATTAAAAGATTTTGTATTATCTGCCACTATTTTTAAAATTCACAGAAAAAAATTCATTAGTTACTTATAATGCTACTTCCAATAACACTTATTTCAGCTGAGTGTGGTAATGATAGAACTTGTGTTTTTAAACAATCCTAATAACGGCTCTGGTCAGTTATAATGACATTCTGTGACCTATAACTCTTCTTCCATTATCCAAAATCACTGTGTCAATTTTTTAAAGCAACCATTGAGGTTATCAGATGGGTTCTTCTGGAATATTTTTCAGGATTAACTCTAGACTAAAGTAAACCATTTTTTTCACATCCTACCAGTATTATATCATCTTGTTGTTGTAGAAGACGGGTTTTTATTTAAAATCATTAAAATTTCTTTTAAACTGACTAAAACACTAGTAATCAATAAATGTTCGTTGTTATTTCCTTAAGAAAAATATTAATGGCTGCTATGTCACAGCCAACTTTAATTTAAATAAACATTTGGACTAAAAATTTGTAAAAACAGATTTTACTAAAAAAACACAAAAGATAGGTAAAGGCAACCTATACACCATTTAAAAGAGTATTTTATTTGTCATCATGTAACGTAAAATAATACAGGGTGTTCCATTAAGAAAGATAAGGCTATTTGATTTTCTAAAAAATTAAAATTATTTTTTGATCATCTTGTACAATATTTGATCTTGATATGACCCTACGAATGATATGGCAGACTTTTTCTAATCTTGTTACACATTTTAAAGTTTAAAGTGTTAAAAGTGTTAAAGTAAAATTAATTTAATTTTACCTCTGCATTTTTCAAAAAAATCAAATATCACAAAAACGAATAAAATTAGACACTTAGTACTATAAACAAACTTGAGTTATTTTTTAAAGTTGAATCTTAAACCGTCATAAAATATAGGGTGTTCCATTAAAAAAATATAACTTTGATACGTCACACTTTTTTGAGCCACCCTGTATAGACTTAAATAAATTTATACTGTGGTCTTATCCGACCTGTATATGTTCTAGTATTTACTTTTGTTAAAAACCCCATGGTTATCTAGCTACAGGCCGTGTCGAATATGGTGTATATATATATATATATATATATATATATATATATATTAAAGCAAAAAGGAAAAATTCCCTACTGTCTTGGTGTATAATAAAAATATTTTACTCCTTTAAAGACAGTTAAAAGAAAACGTCCTGCTTTTCTATGCTATCCACCACGACTCTCTCCCGACTCGATACAGCCTCACTGAGGAGTCCTGTAAGGCAGGCGAAACCGGTCTAGGGAGAGTCGTGGTGGATAGCATAGCAAAAGCAGGACGTTTTCTTTTAACTGTCTTTAAAGGAGTAAAATATTTTTATATATATATATATATATATATATATATATATATATATATATATATATATATATATATATATATATTTGCGATAAAATCTCTGCAAACACCGAAACCTTTAAAACACCAGAAAAAATCATAGGGTATACGAAGTAGGTGCAAATTAACGAACATCACCCAAAAGAAAACTACGTTTATTTTTAAACTTATAGAAAAACATTATTTAAAAAACTAGTTTAAAATTAAAAGTTATAACACATATTTCACGCAGAACCCTTGATCGACCTAAATTAACTGTAGCAAATATTTCCTAATTCATTAAAAAAATTTAAAAATGTTAAAGCTTTCTTATTTCTAAAGCATTTAAGATGACCTAAAAAAACAAACGTAAATTTTTGCTTTTTTCTGTTTAGGCTTAAATTTAAAATAACTTCTTTAGAATAATGTTTTAGATTATTTTTTCCTATAAAAATATCTTCACTTTAAAATTATAAATTTATTTTTATAATTTTTCATTACAATGTTTTAAAATAAAACTTAAGCATTTGCATTAAATGAAAAACAATTTTAAGATTCTATTGTTAAAAAGCTTATCTTAAAAATATGTTTTTAGGTAGGTAGTACTTTCTTTAGCAAAATTTTTAAATTAGTTAATGGTTTTCTTTAAATAATTGATTGATTTATTGTTAGCAAAATTTATTTTGTTTATTTTTTATTTAAAAACACCTAATATTTTACTATTGTTACTGAGATTTTTGATTAAAGCATCACATTTTTTTCTGGTTAACTACTGTGGTTTTTGACTTTCTTACCAAATGCAATACATTTTCTTGTTTTATTTTTTTAAATCGATAATAAACAAAAAATAAAGACAATTATTTAATAAAAACCATTTACAAATTAAAAATTTTGTTAAAAAAATACCTAGATAAATATTACAAAAGCAGAAACAATTCATTTAAGTGCAAAATCTAATTTAAAAAGTGGTGACGTAAGCACCACTTACAGTAGTGGTCATCAAGAAAAAAAATGTTTTGATTGTTTTGTTTGCATGGCGTATTGCAAATATTTGGATATGAATTAGAAAAATTTTAGAATTTCGTCGTTGTTTACAAAAAATAGACCTATGATAATATATATTTTTTGAAAAGCTTGTAAAAAGACAAATGCATTTGTTGACAAATATACAGAGTGTTATATTTAAAACAAATCAAACATTGGTCCATATTTAAAAACAATAATATTTGAACAAATTCTGACTACGCCACTATATTCTACGTAAAAAAAATAAAATGGGCCGTTTTTATCTTTTTAATAAGTTGTTGATCAACTGGGATACAACGGGTACCTAAAAAAGCAAAATTTTTAAAATCGCCCTGTAGCTCATAAACTAAGAGTGCTATGACGGCTTTGTTTCCGGAATCTTTCGTTTCACAAAAATGTATTGTTACAGACTTTCAAAAATGTGTTTACGTTAGAGAATTTTAGGAGTTAGGATCATTTAATTTAGTGTGTTGGTTTATTTGAAAAATTTACTTTAATTTTTCCAAGTTCTTTCATAATTTTCGAAGGTTTCCGAAACCGCCCGAATTATCCATTGAGAACTTTTATGCCTCCCTGTACTATTGCATTTTTGCGATATTTCTCCAAAATTCTAGATCATTCTTCACTCTTCCATATTACTATAAAACGGCGACAGAAAACCTTCGAATGATTAGTCTAAATTCGACTTTTGTACTGTAAACTTCGAGACATTGACAAGTAGAGATTTTGTCGTTGTCGTAACCATAGTTACGTTCCATTGTTATTATAGGTATAAAAACGAAGACACGTGTTTTTATACGAGATGATTAGGATCAGTATCTTAGGTTTGCGCAAACCAGAAGGTTCTTTCATCTGAGATATCCTTCATTTACAACCCAAATGGGACACCATGTACTTTGACTATAATCTAGACGGATAGTGTAAAACTAAGCCTTTAGGAAAACTTTGTGTAAGATACGTAAGTTTAAGAGACAACTTTAATTTTTGTATTTAAACGAAAACCAAAACTTTTAATAAATATATCTTTAAAATGAAAAAATGGTAGTACTGTGATATATGCTAAGGTTTAATTTTTATATTTATGTTTATCCTTAAAAACTATTTTTCAAGATGCAACAAATTTAATAATGGGGTATGGTAATATTAAATACCATAAAAATGACAAAAAATATTTAAATAATTCAAAAACACATACATTTTGTTAATGTTAAAAACAAATTAATTTATTTAGGATATATTTAAAAATATAAAGATTTATGTTTGTCTTTTTTTTGTATTCTTTACAAAGATAAAATATGAATATTATTATTTATTTATATTTTTAAATTAATACTAACAAGTATTTATTTGCTAAAATATACATTTAATGATTTACCCCAAGAACTAACGCATTTGTAATTTCATCAGACATGAAAAATTAATTTTTACAATAGTATTAGTTTATTAATTAGTTATATTACCCTACATTTTCGCAATTTTACATTTTACTTATAACACGAACGGTTTTATTTACTTCAAAATAATGAAATTTAGGTTTATATCAAAATTTAACAACATAATTGTTGATTATTTTATTTATATATATTATTATATTTAAATGTGAGTAAGTAATTATGATATACAAAATATATTTTTTCTCCAAACATTAATAAACATAAATATACATATATGGATATATACGATCAATTTTTAATTTTACTTTATTGTAATACTTTTTTATATAATTTTTCTTGCACAGTTAGAACCACTGTTAATACAAATAAGTATGCAATATGAGATAAAACGATATAGTCTACAAATATAGTTGATGGTTTAAATGATTCGGAATAACATCTAAAAAAGACGCGTATTGATTTTTTCTGCAAAAAAATTACAATAGTTAGTAACAAAAAACTGGAAAAAAATAGTCGTCAAGCTTTTTGCCAAAATCTAGAGAAGTATAGGTGATAGGTTAAATAATATAAAAGTTGCTGAAAGAGCAGAAAATTATCGTACAAAAAAAAATATATTTTTGGAATTGTGGCTCCAATATACAGGGTGTAACTAAATAAGTGTAAAACATTTAGGGAGGTGATTCCTCATTGAAAAATATGAAAAAAAGTTTCTATAAACATGGGTCCAAAAATGCATACTTTCCAAGATACAGGGTGTTAAACTTTTTAAATAAAATAGGTTTTTTGTAAGGTTTATCTTGAATACCCTGTAACCGATTTTCTTGAAATTTTTCAGTGGTATTTCTAGTTATAAGGGCCAAAGTTAGGCATAATTAAATTAAAATTATTAAGTCCAGTGGCGTCTCACGGGACATCTTATCGAAAATAATTGTAAAAAACTGTACGCCACTGACTTTTTGTAACTTTTTTTATTTTTTTTTTTAGAATAAGCAACTGAAAATACAACTTTTTATCTCTTGAAAACCACTTTATTGCATGTTTCTTGGGACGGAATTTTTGAATTTTGACGATTTACCGAACAAAAACAGTTAAAGATAGAGCAAAATTAATTTTACTTGTCTATCTTAACTTTTTAAGAACTATCTAATGACATTAAAAAGTGAAGGTTAACTGAAGATTAAAGAAGGTGAACGTTGAACCTAAATGTTGGACACCCTGTATCTTAGAAACTATGCATTTTTGGACCCATGTTTATAGGAACTTTTTTCATATTTTTCAATGAGGAATCACCTCCTTAAATGTTTTACACTTATTTAGTTACACACTGTATATAATTTTTATTTAACGTTGAAAATCGAATTTCGCGCGTCGTTTTCTGCATGCGCGATCCGCCACTTTAATGAGCATAGGTTTTAAATACTTTTTTAGTGCAAATAATTATGACATTAAAAATTTAAAAATATTTTAGTGTCGTCTGAATACTTTAAAGAATAGAATATGATATCGCGATATTTAAAGTTGTATGAACATTTTTTTTGTAAAATTATTTGAGAGTTATGTTTTAACCTTTGTCGTACGGTGCTACAAAAAATACACTAAATACGCTGCGGGGTACATTTGTACCCCAAGTATTACACTTCTCTGCTTTCTTAATTTTACTTTATTAAAAATAAAAATAACAAGAATTAACATATAACATGGAATATTTATTTAAACTAATATTTAACACAACTTAACACCCAACTTAAGACACCCACGGTACGTTAGTATTTAGGGTTTTAGCCTTCATGGTTTGTCCAAAGATAAAAAAACAAAAAAGTGTTATGGAATACTGCTTGGAATAAAAAGAACGAGCTTTAAATTATGAAAAAAAAAAGAACAAGTCCATTCTTTTATATTTTAACATTTCACACACATAATTTGTTTCTTAGAGTTTAAAATACACAAAACTATTTCACCGGAAGCACATTTATATGTATGTACGCTGTACTGCTTGTTGTTCTTCTACATTTTTTTGTATTTTATAACTCAGAAAAAAACCAATATTGCAAGTCCTTAGAGTTTTAGGCATAATTATTTTTGTTATAAATCTTCCCAACGCAACCTTTTATTAGCGATTTTCCAAGCCCCAGCAGATAATTTCTACGGCTATTTTAACTAACTGATTTATTTGGAAATTTCAAACCCCATAAAAGGAAAACATTTAGCCCAGAAACATCTAATAGTTGTCCAAACATTGCTATCGACCACTAATTAGTGATTCCAAATTTTCTTTGACCATTTTATCGGTGACAGCACTCTTTGTTTTTGCGTGCAAAACTTGTATCTAAGAAGTGTACATGGAAATACGGTGCGGGGTACAAACGTAACCCATGTCGCGTTAATTTTTTTTATTAAAATATATAAGGTTTATATATTTCTTTTTTATCTTTGGACAAACCACGAAGGCTAAAAGCCTAAATACTAACGTACTGTGGGTGTCTTAAGCGAGGTAAGAGGGAGTTTGTTGACACGGGACTTAAATACTTGAAGATTTGGGGTGGAAGGAAAGACCTCCGCAGGCAGCGGGTTCCACATTCTAGAAACTCTAGGGATAAAAGAACAAATAAAGTGGGGGTTGTCCAGTTGGACCGTATACGGATGCATACGCGCGGAACCACGAGTTTCTCAGTTGGGAACCGTGAGTGGAGGAACTATACTGGACAATTCTTCAGAGCAAAAGCCGTGAAAGTACCTATAAACAAGCGATAAATTCCCACAGTCCGACGATGGGCAAAAGAAGGAAGCCTTTCTGTAAGTAAAGGATCATTATTGAGACGAATAGCTCTTCTTTGAATAGAATCAAGAATGTTTAGGGTTGTGGGGACGCCATGCCCCAGATATGAGAACAATATTCCAAGGGAGGTCGGATTTGGAACACATATAAAATGTATAAATTAGAAGGGGAAAAATACTTTTTGGCTCGAAAGAGAAATCCAAGCTTTTTGAAGCTGCCGTGGCTATAGATACAATGTGTTTATGCCAGTTAAGGTTACTTTCAAATGTAACTCCCACAAGATTGAAGGTGTCTTTGCTCTGTAAAACTTGGCCGCTCATAAGTAGAGGATGAGTATTTGATGACTCTTTTCGCGACAAGGAACATGATTGTGTTTTGGAAGCATTAAAATGGACGATATTTCTGGCGCCCCAATCCAATATTAAATTAAGATCCTGCGAAAGAGATATCTGCATCGCTCTGCGTTTGTTTTCCAAAACAGGTTTAGTGATGGGTTTGGGAACCTGGGCATCAAGCCCAGACGATTTCTTGGTGTTAAGGGAAGAAAGGATACGCTTAATATGTTTTACCTTAAAAATAATATCGGGCATTTTATGAGAAACTGGGGTAACCGCTGGAATTGGATGATTTACGGGAGGGTCAAGGTTTGAATTGGCAACAAATTGTTTAGCAAATAATTCTGCCTTTCCTTTTGCGGTAGAAATAATTTCATCTTCCAAAGTTAGTGGTGGAAAAGAACTGGTACAAAAATTCCTATTTATGTTTTTCGCAAAGGGGCCAGAAGAATTTGCGGCCATTTGGGCAAGAAAGAACTTGGTTTTTAATACGATTGTCGAAGCAGTTTTTGGCTTCAAAAATTGTTTGATTGTAGTAGATTCTTGCTTTAATGCTGGCCTGTCGGTTTTCTGGACTAGAATCCTGTAGAAACTTCTTGTGAGCCTGAACTTTTAAAATTCTAGCTTTATCACAAGATTTGGAAAACCAGGATTTATTATTGGATTGTTTGTGGTTTTTGCTGGTGTGTGGAATATAGGTTTTAATGCCCAATAAAATTAATTCAGTTAGTTGATTTCAAATTTCAGAAGGATCACGAGAAGATATAGTAACTAAGCCACGATCTGAGCGACCTAGGGGAGCTCTAACAGATGTTTGATAGAGTTCGGGGTTGGTGGTAAGAAAGAGATCTAGGGTATTTGAGCTATGATTTGGGACTCTAGGAAAGTAGGTGGGTTCTATAATAAGGTTGGTGAGAGAGTTACTGACTGCGAAGATTTCGGCTGCTCTGTCTTGGAGGTCAGTTTTTGAAGAGCACAGCCAATCCTTATACTGGTAAATTACTAAAAAAAATACACTAAGAAGGTGCCATTTGACAATAAATTAAATCGGCAAAGCGGTGATATTAAAATTTATGAAAATATCCTTAAAATTGTGAGCATAAGGTACATTTGTACCCCGCACTTAGGTTAATTTAATTTCCATTGATTCTATCCAAGTAATTACCAAGTCAACACGATGCTGTTTTAATTATATTATGCCTTGGTTTCTTCATAAAGCTAAGTAAAAACGGGGCGTTAAAAGCATATTATGTACTGGAAAACAGTCTATATTGTTTAAATAAGAGGCTCTTATAGTTAATCGCATCTGTAAATTACTTTCCATTTATCGCCTAATTCTGAGAAGGAAAACTTTATTATTAATTAAATACGCCATTGTTTAGGCATACCGATAATTACAATACTTTAATAATAGATAAAGGCTTATTTCGCTTCAAAAATTACATATTCCTTGTTTGAATTTCTTGGATATTACCAAACCTTATATATATTGGAAACCTTATCTGAAATTAATATTGAATATAATAATTTGCTTTTAAAAGGGTAACCTAATTTTCCGTATACATCTTTATTGTTTAATCATGGTAAGTATTAAACTGTTCAATTTTTAAATAATACTTTATTTTTAAGTTTACACACATAATAATTAAAAAAACGACCAATATTTAAGAAAAAAAAGTTACATAAGTCGAAATTTGTTTTCTTTGTTAAATCGGGTTCCATAGTTTTGTTGATTTTGCTATTATTTACAAAATTAAAAACAGTTACTTATCTATGTTCTTTGTTTTTTATTTAAAAATATCTAAATTTGCCGTTTAGAAGTAACAGCTAAATTGATATATAAAAATAAATTTTTGTTCCTTTTAAAAAAAGTTGATTTTTGAGTTGTGACACTTTTTTTCAGAGGAGCAATATACGTTGGGCACTTTAAATTGAAAAAAGCACTTAAAATTTTGTTAATTACATTTGTTTAAAAAGTCCGTAACCATAGTTACTCACCAGGTATTTTTCTTAATATAAAGTGTCCAAAGTATCAAGTCCCAACTGGTCCCAACTAAAAAAATGTCAAAGTCATGAATTGTCACGTCGTTCTCGTTGTTTTGTGTTTTTTTTTAATACGGTTCGTTGCTGAGGTAGTGGTATAGTTATATTTTTGTTTGTTGTAGGTTATAAAGCTTTGTGACAATAGTCATTTTTTTTGTATATAAAGTAAATAGTTTAATAAAATTTAAATTAAAAGAAAATTTTCTGTATTTTTATATTTAACAGATAATAAAAACTTGTCTTTGAATAAACTGAAAAATGCATATTGCAATTTAAATGAAGGTATGTATTTTAATTAAATAGCGATTATGGGAAATGTTCGCACCTAATTTATAATTCTTAGAAATTTTTGTTGTTTTTGTTAACTAAAAATTTTTTCAATTTAAGTAGTATTCTCTATAATGTCTTATTTTAAAATAATTATTTTCTACTTTTCCTTTGTACTAATTTTTGTACATATGCAATGTATACAGCATCCCTAGAGATCTTATAAACAACAACAGTAGCCTTCGGGTGTCATATTTAGAAATTAGAAACAAACTCGTTTTTAAAGCATGTTGATTACACACCTTCCTCCAGGTCACCATAGGTATAGCAAACCAAGAATTGACACGACATTGTAAATGCGACTCTTCTTTTGCTTCAAGTTTCAAATTTAATTTTTTTACATATAAGCAAAATACTTTATTTAAAATGAAAACCCTATCTAATAATAATTTGATTTCCAATATGTTTTTTGAAATTAATTGCCCGAAAGCATACTTAGTACGTTTTATATTATTAAACGCTGATAAACTGGTAAAGGAGGGTGCTGGCAGGTTAATGGTAGGCCTCGAGCCCTACTATGGTATTTCGTCATGCCAAGTAAGGTCACCTATTAGATTATGGATCATGAGGGAATTCAAGACTAGTGGATAAGAATACCAGGACAGTAAAGAAAAAAAATCATAAAGGCATACTCGCCGAAACTTACAAAAGCCTATCTGAATTACAACCAAGGCAGTAAGAATTATAGTAGGTCAACTAACAAACCACTGCCGACTGAATAAATAGGTGAAAACAATAGCCCTGGCAGATTCTGTCAGGAAGAAGAAGAAGCCGCAGAACATCTGTATATGGTGCTATTGTGAAGCACATTGTTGTCTGCAGTTTGCAAGGTTGTGTGAGGAAAAACCTAGAGCGGCAACATTTACCAAAAGACTGTCTGACGATTGTGAAGTCTGATAAAAAAACAAAACGACCGGCCTGGATAGCGTGCTCTAACACATGGATGGAGGATACACAGTCTGAGCAGGTCGCAGTGATAGAGTGATTACAATCCACCTCCAAGCTAATCTAATGTAATCTAATCTAATATAATTAAAAAAAATAGTTTTAATTTTTGTAAATATAACTTTGAACCTTTTTTATTTATACAGGTCGTGTCACTTTAAAAGTTTCATTGGCAAGTTTTGTTAATGTGCAAAAAGAAGACGGTCTAAAGCAACGACAAAGCAAGACTGTCGTCAAAGTTTGGAATTATGCGTTTTCTGTCTATATTGGAATCATGTAGCAACAATCGTAAAACGCCGAAATTGTTCAAACATTAGTCAGAAATGTTGGCATCAGTTTTTTGCTGAAACAAAAAAATAACAAACGAAGCACTGCTAGAACAACAAATTTGACGTTTGCAGAATCGAAAAGATTGCAAACATTTCCGACAGCCTGCTTTAACAAACCTAATAAATAATACTTTTTTCCCGTAACACAAAGGGCATGTAATGTTCAATAACAATAACAATAAACTTTAACAGGAAACACCGTTTCATGACAGTTGAAAAGGGGTAAAGACCTAATTTGTTATTTTCACAAACAGACATGCAAGCTCCATATTACACACCATTCGTAACAAACAGCTATCAAAACCTACAGGTATAAAATTACAGCCATAAAACAAGGACTATAAATATTATTTTATTTTTCCGTTTTATTACACCTTTATTAAAAAGACACATTAATTATTCTAAATCAGGCGATATAAATGCAGTCTAAGATCCGAATAGGAAGCGACATTCACCCATCCGCTTACCAAATAAAAAATGTAATAAAAAAATTAATTTTTAAACAAAAGCTTTTGTCACAGCGTTGCCTAAAAAATTATGGTTAAGGATATATTTAAATTTAGGAAATATCCTGAAAGTTTTTACACACCTAGTACAACAATAATCCCCACTTTTATTATTACAATATAAGGCTAGTTAATTAAATATTTATTTTTACATAAAACAAAATGTACCAAAAAATATGTAACTATTTTTTTAAAATTTTCATGGCTTTATATATAAAATTAGAAAGAAAAAAATTAGGTATATAGTAGTACTATCATGTAGATACAGGGTAAACATAATTTACTTTTTTATATATATCGAAAATATTATTTAAGGTGACAAAAAAATATCCTGAAGGTTTAAGCCCTTAATATTAACATTAGGAGATCTATTCCAACGACCAACAGTTTTTGACAATATTTTTTAATGCAAAACTCGCAAATTGTTGATTTAAAAATTATACCGACACATATTCTTAAAAAAATAGAAATATGTATCGGCAGCGTCGATCTCCGAAGTTAAGCAGTGAAGTGCGCGCCCATAACTTAGATGGGTGACCGGCGTTGTCGGTTTTGGGCAACTGCACGCGGTGTTCTGCTCAGGGGTGAACGAACGGAGCAACAACCATCCAAGTTATGGAATGAATGGTGTGTGAATGGGAAGGAGTAAGGGGTCAAGGTACAATTAGCCTTCAGGCTGCAGTGCACCACCTAGGAGGCGGTCGTCGGGCCTGGGTGGGATGACCCCGAAAGGGCGAAAGAATATATATATATATATATATATATATATATATATATATATATATATATATATCCTGAAGGTTTAAGCCCTTAATATTAATATTAGGAGATCTATTCCAACGACCAACAGTTTTTGACAATATTTTTTAATGCCAAAACTCGCAAATTGTTGATTTAAGAAAAATTATACCGACACATATTCTTAAAAAAATATAGAAATATATATATATATATATATATATATATATATATATATATATATATATATATATATATATACAGGATATCTCAAAAAGGTGTGACGTATCAAGATATATTTTTTAAATGGAACACCCTATATTTTATGACGGTTTTAGATTCTACATAAAAAATAATTTAAGTTTGTATAGTACCAAGTGTCTAATTTTATTCGTTTTTGTGATATTTTATTTTTTTTCAAAATGCAGGGTGCAATTAAATTAATTTTATTTTTACAATATAAACTCTTTAAACTTTAAAATTTGTTACAAGATTAGGAAAAGTCTGCCTTATCATACGTAGGTCATATCGAGATCATAGATTATACAGGGTAATCAAAAAATAATTTCAATTTTTAGAAAGTCAAATAGCAATATCTCTCTTATTTTAAATGGAACACCCTGTATTTTTTCACACCACATGATGACAAACCAAATGCTCTTTCAAATGGTGCGTAGGTTGCCTTTACCTATCTTTATATATGTTTATTTATTTAAATGTAAGTAGGCTGTGATATAGCTATGCCTATTTACTAAGCCGTTATTGCAAAATGTAAATTTTTCGGAAAAAAAGCACAAAATGAAAAGATTTTGTATTATCTGCCACTATGTTTAAAAATTCACAGAAAAAAAATTAATAGTTGCTTATAATGCTACTTCCAATAACACTTATTTCAGCTGAATGTGGTAATGATAAAACTTTTGTTTTTAAACAATCCTAATATGCCTCTGGTCAGTAATGACGACATTCTGTGACCTATAACTCGTTTCTTCAGATGGTTTCTTCTGGAATATTTTTCAGGATTAACTCTAGACTAAAGTAAACCATTTTTTCACATCCTACCAGTATTATATCATCTTGTTTGTAGAAGAAGGGTTTTTATTTAAAATCATTGACATTTCTTTTAAACTGACTAAAACACTAGTAATCAATAAATGGTCGTTGTTATTTTCTTAAGAAAAATATTAATGGCTGCTATGTCACAGCCAACTTTAATTTAAATAAACATTTGGACTAAAAATTTGTTAAAACAGATTTTACTAAAAAAGCACCAAAGATAGGTATAGGCAACCTATACACCATTTAGAAAGAATATTTTATTTGTCATCATGTAACGTAAAATAATACAGGGTGTTACATTTAAAATAAGAGAGATATGGCTATTTGATTTTCTGAAAAATTGAAATTATTTTTTGCTCACCCTGTACAATATTTGATCTTGATTTAACCTACGTATGATATGGCAGACTTTTTCTAATCTTGTTACACATTTTAAAGTTTAAAGTGTTAAAAGTAAAATCAATTTAATTTTACCTCTGCATTTTTCAAAAAAATCAAATATCACAAAAACGAATAAAATTAGACACTTAGTACTATTAACAAGCTTGAGTTATTTTTTAAAGTAGAATCTAAAACCGTCATAAAATATAGGGTGTTTAATTTAAAAAATATAACTTTGATACGTCACACTTTTTGAGACACCCTGTATAGACTAAAATAACTTTATACTGTGGTCTTATCGAACCTCTATATGTTCCAGTATTTACTTTTTAAAAACCCCATGCTTATCCAGCTACAGACCGTGTCGAATATGGTGAGGCCACCCTGTATATATGTATATATAATTCTTCACAAAAAGTGTTTTTTCCAAATTGTCCATTAAATACACGTTTTTATGTAGTCGGGCTTTGATCATTAAACAATTTTGTTTCTTGAGTTTGGATTTTTGTTACTAGTACGAATATAATAAATATACAAAATGGTCAAGCTTAATATTTTTAATAAATTTACTTCTTCAATAGTTATTCGTCGTTAAAATTTAATCAAGAATAATTCAAATAAATGGTTTATGCTTACATTCTCATTATTAAAAATTAAATGAGAAATAAATAATTAGTATTGAAGCAAAGTTTATAAAATGAAAAATTTTATTTAAATAATAATATAAATTTTTACAGTCTAAAAGCATTTAATATTTGCAAAACAGTTAAATACAACATTGTATACAAAATGTCTTAAGAATGTTCTGAAGATTCAAAAATTAAATAGTATACTAAGTGTTGTACATATTTAAAATAAAAAAGTTTTTATTAGCCACTGTCACATAAAACACCTTCTACTTTTTTAATTGGTAAGTAAAAATTTTAATTGACGTAGCTGAGCATTTTTTAAATTCCCCATTTACTTATTATAGAATGTATTCCATTTGGCTGATACACAATGTATACTGTTGGTATAAGATACAATATAGTGGTGGTGCCATTTAAAATTTAAAAGTTGAATTTATCTTTTATTAGAACGGAAGTAATAAATACAGGTTAATAGATAAATCAATGCATTTATATGCCTGATATTGGTATACAATATTTATTTTATGTTTTTATTTTAAAAACCCAAATATATGATCTTAAAAGATAAAAAGTTTTAAGTGAGAACCACTTTTAAAAAACATCCGACTTTATAGAAAGTCATAAACTTTTTATGGGTTATATGGGTCAATAAACTTTTATTTTACCAAGCGCGAAATTTCTTTTTTTATTGTTGAGTTTGGCAATTTTTTGGTTTCAGAAAAAGTCCGTTGCACCGCATGTCCGTCGGAGAACCACAATATATTTTTTAAATAATAAATATAAATGGCGTGCTGTGTACCGATAGTGATCGTTAAGTTGGTACTTTGGGTTCCAGTCGACCAATTTTCAAGAGTGGTTGACTTTAATATGTGTCCTTTGGACAACCAGCAGTAAATACGTAAATAATTAATATTTTTAATAAATTATTATGTGTAAAATCGTATTTAATCTTAATTTTACATGTGAGCCTAAAAAAATGGCGAAAATAATTAAAGAAAAAATAGTCATGTCCGTCGTTAACCAGTCTTTTGGAAAACCAGTCACTTAAATAACTGAGGTAAGTTAATAATAAATTATGGTGTTTTGGATAGTATTTGATTTAAATTTTACTGTAAGCATAAAATAATTACCCATGTTCTATCGGACAGTTTAAAGTTTAAAAAATTTCCGTCGGACAACCAGTCTCTTGAAAAATCAGTCACTTGGATAACTAAATGTTGACCGTAGGACAATTTGATTGTCCTTGGGGTATGGTAATATGGATTAATGTTTGACAAGTTAGTTAGCTCTGTTGGTGGTGACCCGACTTTTTGAATCCGGTTGTTTTGGCTTTGAATTTTTGTACATGAGACGTACCTATTATCAATATTTCTGGTTCTATTGTTGAACCTATTTAAAGTGGTCTGCTCATTGCAGATTACAATTAATTAAGTAATGACCTATTAATAAAAATAAATAAATTAGATTCGAACAGATATGCGTATTTGTAAAAAAATTACTAAGTATATAGGTTTCTTAAAGCTTTACTCGTTATTCTAAGAACAGCGTTTTCGAAGACGGTGACCACGATTTCTCGAAAACTACTGAACCAATCACTTTCAAATTTGGAAACAAGCTTCTAAAATATATTTTGTGGCAATCATTCAAAGGTTTTTACGATAATTATATGTTTTTTAATAAATGATTAAAGGCCTAAATTTAGGGCCCAAAATCAATTTTTGGGTTTGAGAAACCGCTATTTTGTAAAAATATAGTTTTTTCCTCGAATAATTCATATATTATGTTTGGCTTTTTTATTTTGGATAATCCATTTGAGAGATACAGTAGTGATCGCCAAACGTCATTTTTGGAGGAGCACCCGGACATCGGCTACAAACAGGGCCGTGTTAACTGCTTGAGGCGCCCTAGGCTAGAATCCCCGGAGCGCCTATTTTCCATCAAAAAATTTGCGAAGAGCAAAAAAACAGTGCTTTCCTCCATAGCGCCTACTTGCCTATTTTAAGTGCCAGGCGCCTTACTTCATCACCCGAAATTAAATTTGATGACAAAAAAAGGTCATTCCCTCCTTTTCACGCCTATTTGCCTATTTCATTCCAAAGCACCTTATTTACAGAGAAATTAGGCATCAAAAAACCCCACTTAACCTGCACTTTTTAAAAAGCTCCCTGTCTGGCGCCTATTTTTTCATGGCGTCCTAGGCTGTAGCCTAGTCAGCCTAATGGATAATACGGCCCTGGCTACAAAGGCTTTTAAAATATTTGTTTTGGCAAATTAAACATGGTAAGATATTGCTAAAAGTATATAAAATATATGTAAACAATTTCAAATTTATAAATTAAAAGAGATTTTCAAAAAAAAAATCTATAAAAATGGGCGTATTCTAACTAAATATAACCCCTTAAACTTTGGTATAAATCAATTTTGTCTTGCGTAGTAAATGTATGTAAAATAGAAAACTCATAAACTTGCACAAAGTAATAAATTTTAAACGGTAAATACCATTTCGTACACATTAAAAGGGAAAACGCCTTATTTCCAACTTTAACAAACGGTCATGCAAGCCCCATATTTGTATGAATAGGTATAAATCCTACAAGTAATAAAGAACCGTATTGGAATAACCAAATATAAATAATAACAATTGTTTATGTAACTTAATATTTATTTAGGAGTTAATTAAATCACGGTTTTAAAGGTATCGGTATGTAAACTAGACTGGGCCAAAAAAATACCCTTTTTTTGAATAATATATTGAAAATATTGTCTAAGGAGACTAAAACAAAATACCGTAAAGTTTTGAGCCCTTAATATTATTATTTAATTTAAAATACATATTATATTTTTATTTGTACTTTCATTTTTGCGTTAAAGCTGGCTAACTATCAAGGTAAAAATTATCTGCACATATACCTTTAATTAAATTGCCTACAAAAAAACTTCTTTTAGAAATTTTCGCCAAACGAGCTGTTTCAAAATGCTCAAGCTCTAAATATTGATATATTTTTAAGGTTTACTTTTTTTTATTTTAAAATTTTGTAATTACCAAAAAAATAAATATATAAAAGAAACAACATAGATTCTTAAGGAAAATTTAATGCTTTACAAAAATGGTCTTTTTTCTCCGTCTCCGTCTCCCGTTTTTACGTTATTTTAAGTTATTGACAATTTAAGCTAAAGAAAAAATTAAATAATGATATTTGTGTAATTTTTTTGTTAATAACAAAATATCGGAATAATAATGGTAAAAGTTTGAATTTTCGAAAACGGCTCGTTCGGCGAAAATGTTCAAAAACGACTTGTAGGCAATTTAATTTCCTACAAGTGTATGTGCAGATATTTCTTTTATCTTGATAGTTAGGCAGCTTTGATGCAAAAATTAAAGTAAAGAGAGAAAATTTCGAAAATTGGGATAGACCTCTAAATATTAATAATCAAGGCTCAAACGTTTACAAAATTATCTTTTTGTCACCTTAACAAAATTTTGGATATATTGAGAAAAAAAATGTCGATTTTTTGGCTCAGTTTAATGTATTTAAGTTATGCCAATTATAAAGATATATCGGCCAATAAAACCAGCATTTTTATACATAAAAAAGTATATTTGGTAAAAGTTGGTGTAATCAGCCATTTTGGAGATATCTGGATTTTAAAGGTTATTTTATAAATAAATGTTTATATTTTAAAGTGTGACTTCTTGGATTAAAAAAATAAATAAACGTATATCCTAAATATGTTTTAAAACACAAAATGGTAAAAAAATTTACATTATAGACATATTGGTAAGGAAGCCCAAGAGGAAAATTTCGACATTTACTTCAAGGCGGCAGATTAATATACGGTAGAATACTTTGTTCCCGGTTAAGTACTTCCACGAAATATGATCCCCGTATACAGGGCCGAGATAGGGTAAGTTAATTACATGCTAAAGAGAGTATACAATTCCACTAATCAGACAATTTATGAGTGACGTAAAGAAAGCAAAGGGCCACACAGTTTTAAAAGAAACATCATTGTAACATTATCGAAAGTGGCTATTTTTCTTTTATTTTAAAGAAAATAGTTTAAGGATAGCCAAAAATATATAATCCGATACAATTCAAACGATCTCCACTTGTGGCGAGCATGGTGTAGAGACTAACGTATCAGCCTCTCACCGCAGCGATCCGGGTTCGAATCTCGGTTCCATCCACGGATTTTTAATAGCTCGTCACCTCACAGATGATAATGGCAAAGCCTCTGTGTAGTATTCTGCCAATACTGGGTAGTAGTTATTTTAGAAAAATAACGTCCATGGTGGCACTACAGCGTTGTCTAAAAGGTGCTGTAAAATGCAAAACTGTATGTGCTTGGATAACGTTGACGGAACAGGGTAAAAAGGGTTAAACATCCAATAACCCGGCACTCACGGTACTTTGGTATTTAGGCATAAGCCTTCATAAGATATCACACAGATAAAAAAACAAGCCATAATAATAACAGTATTTTTTTGACATATTTAAAAATCCATAGCCGCTTCTTCCACCAATGAAAAGGTATACATTATACAGGGTGTTCCAAAACTAATGCATTAAATTTTAATGGCATATTTTACGTCAAAAATAAGCCCTAGTTTCCATTATAAAACTATGTCCGGAATCGCTTCCTTTTATAGATACAGGGTGTTAAAGTTCTATTTTATCATAATTTTGTAACCTCTTTAGATATTTTTAAAAATTACCAGTGACGTCCGTACCATATTTAAATAAACTGTTTTTCCAGAAAAAAATGGTGCGCAGGTGCTTTTTCCTAAAGTTAAAATCATATTTAAAATACCTATTGAATTTGCAACAAACTTGTTTTTTTACTTTTCGAACGATCCATAGTTTAAACAAAAAAAATAAAATCCACTTTGATGCATGACAATTTTAGAAAATACTGACAAAAACGATAAAAATTTAAAACCTAAAATTTCAAATTATTTTGAAAACTATGAATCGTTTGGGAAAAAGTTAAGAAATTTGATTTATGATGTTAAAAAATAATTTTTATATTAGGAGAATGCAGTGGCGCACCATTTATTTAACTAAAAATAGTCTATACAAATATGGTACAGACGTCACTGGTAATTTTTGTACAATTTTTTACATAAAAGGAAATGTTTTTACTGCTGTTAAGCACTGTACAAAATACTAGTTAAATATCTAGAGCGGATTAAAAATTATGATAAAAAATGTTTTTTTGTTTCTTACAATTTTAACACCCTGTATCTCTAAAAAAGCGTTTTTGAACATATGTTCATGTTGGGCCTTTTCAAATATTAATTTGAGGTTACCCGATCCACGAAACCCGTTCAAAAAGAATCGGCCAGTCAGTCTGCCCGTGTTAATAAATTAATCGGATCCTTAACTCGGGTTGGATCCTTCTGACCAAGGAAAATGCCAGGATTAATCGGGTTAAACAGAAGTGTCAAAATCAGCTGTTTTCGTTTTTTCGGTTTAAATAACTTATCTCGCGCTTATCACAAGTAAAAAAGTTTAAAAAACAATAATTTTATATTTATAGATAATTTACAGCTTAAATATTGTGAAAGTCTTTAGAAATAACTGCAAGACCAAAAAAAAGCAAAACAGTTATGTTTTGTTTTGACACAAAGCCGACGGATGAAGGCCAAATGTATCATACGTGTTCAGAAAATAACAAAAATCTTAGTAAATCTTTAAAACAGCTGATTGGATCTACCCAACCCATCGGATCAATATTTAAAAATGCCTATAGAAAACTAGGGCTTAATTTTGACGTAGAATATGCCATTAAAATTTGATGCATGCATTTCGGAACACCCTGTATAACATTTTTTTATTATTATTATTCAAGCTGTGAACCCAATAAGGCTCTATGATGCTCACCATTTAGCATCCTGGGCTTCCCTACTACATAGGCTAATTATGATATTGTACATACCGGATAAAAACAAGCTCTCTAAAAAAACATCCACGAATATTTAGTCAAAGAGAAATTCTAATAACAAAAGAGACAATTTAAAAAGACCTTTGAATACCAATTCCTGTTTTGATTTAACAAAGCCTTAAGCTACATCATAGGATAAACACACACATGGGAGACATCGGGAAGGAAAATCAAGAAAGCACATAAAAGATTCCAACTTTTTTTTGCTATTCGAAACAAAAATATAAATTCACCCCGATTTAGATTTGCATCAATCTAAAATACGCCGCAACTAAAGCATAGAAAATACGAAAATCTTTGAAATCGTAATTTTGTGAAAAGCAAGAGACGAATAATGCAGAAAGAAATTTGAAAGAATCGCTTTTTTATATTCAAAAGATCCGGTCAAAAATATTGCCGGGTTGTTTTTTTAAATTGAAAGGGAGAAGTTAAATTTTGTCGAATGAATTTTGATAGACTACCTAATGGGTAAAATAAGGCGCGGGCTGTTGACTTTTTTGGTCGGCCAAATTTTGTAAGTAACTTAAAATGCCAATATGTAGAAGTAAAACATATTAGGTTTACTTTATAACAATATTTATTTACTTACTATTTCTACCACAGTTTATCAAAATGTTAATACAAAAAGTATTTTATATGCGATAGAACTATCAGAGAAAGTCTTAACGAGAGAAAAAAATATATTTAAAAATTTAAAACGTTTGCACAAATACACTGCTGGACAAAAAAAGACAAACTAAATTGTGTTCAAAGTCATTGTAACATAACTTGTTGGTGTTTTCGCCGATTTCAATTATCTTTTGATCCAGTTGTATATTCTTTCATCAAGACTATTACTTAATATGGGGATTGCAAAAAGTTTTATATGATTAGATGTTATACAGCGAAGTGCCAAAAGTCGCAATTTAAGTCCCAGTGTAAGAATTATATTATAATTATAAAAATAATTTTGCATTTCCCATTATAGCATGTAATGTATCTAATTAATGTATTTACCATTAAAACTCGCCTAGTCCGATACCCTGTCATGTCTTATGACTGTAACCCCTTCCATTTTTGGCAAAATGTTTAAAAGTTGTATGTAAACATGATGATAAGTGACATCGACATCGAGGTAAACTTGTGCGACAGAAAAAGTCATGTGTTTGCCCAATCCGACACCCAAAACAAGTCAAAATTGACAGACTGGTTTAAAGCGCCACGTCCATATATGGCGGTATGCATATTCGTGGTAAACTCGTTAAAAGAAACTCTTTCAGGAAGGAAAAAATGGAACAAAGAAAAACGTCAGATTAACATTTTCGAGCGTGGTTATTTTTTTATTTTAAAGAAAATAATTCAGAGATACTAACGAAAAATATATAATCCGATAAAACCCGAACGATTTCCACAAGTCAAAATAATAATCGTGTTTTTTGACATATTTAAAAGTCTATAGCCACTTTCCCCATTAATAAAAAGGTTTACATTATATAACATTTTTCTTCTTATTATTTAGGCTTTGCAACCCAAAAGGTTTCTTTGACGCTCGAGTAAATCCCCATTTAGCATCGTGGGCTCCCCTACTATAAAAGGGTATTTCTATCTCTCGCAGTTTCCGAGATAGCAATACATAAACTACGAATTTGGGACACACTGTAATTAAGTTAGGTAGAAGGTGAAATGACTCCGGTACATATTCACTATTCATATTCTAAGTTAGGATACCTTATCAAATTACGGCATAAATTTTAAATAAGATCTCTCCTAACCGGGTTTCCGTTTTCCAGCAAATTCAATAAGCCATTTCTAGCAAATACACTAGAAAATAGGTTAAAACCCATATAAGTGGTGATATATATAAAAGTATTTTATATTCGATAGAACTATAGAGAACGTCCCAACAAGAGAACAAAAACATATTTAAAAATTTAATACGTTTGCACAAATACACTGCTGGACAAAAAAAGAACAACCTAAATTGTGTTCAAAGTCATTGTAACATAACTTTTGGTGTTTTCGCCGACTTCAATTATCTTTTGATCCAGTTGTTTCTTCTTTCATCAAGACTATTATTTAATATGGGGATTGCAAAAAGTTTTATATGATTAGATGTTATACAGCGAAGTGCCAAAAGTTGCATTTTGACCCAATTTTTGAAGTCCTTGATGTGTAATAATTATATTATAATTATAAAATAATTTTGCATTTCCCATTGTAGCATGTTATGTATGTAATTAATGTATTTACCATTAAAACCCGCCTAGTCCGATACCCTAATCATGTTAATTTTGAGCATAATGGTCTTATGACTGTAACCCCTACCATTTTTGGCAAAATGTTTAAAAATTGCATGCAAACATGATAATGAGTGACATCGACATCGAGGTAAACTTGTGCGATAGAAAAAGTGATGTGTTTGCCCAATCCAACACCCCAAACATGTCAAAATTGACAGACTGGTTTAAAGCGCCACGTCCATATATGGCGGTATGAATATTCGTGGTAAACTCGTCAAAAGAAACCCTTTCTAAATATGTTTTAATGGTACGGGAGCCCAAGAGGATTTACTACAGCGTAGCAGATTAATATACCGGAGGATTCCTTGTACCCGCTTAAGTACCTCCACTAAATATAAGCCCCGTATACAGGGTCCGACAATTTAAGAGTGACGTAAAAAGAAAAAAAGGTACAAAGAAAAACGTAAGATTAACATTTTCGAGCGTGGTTATTTTTTTATTTGGAAGAAGATAATTTAAAGATAACGATAAATATATAATCCAATAAAACTCGAACGATTTCCACAAGCCGAAATAATAATAGTATTTTTTGATATATTTAAAAGTCTGTAGCCACTTTCCCCATCAATGAAAAAGTACACATTATACAGCGTGTCTTCGGAAGTTCTTAACAGATGGGAAACTTTTTATTAATAATTTTACGAAAAAAGTGTTTCTTCATAAAAAGTCCTGCTTGATGCGAAAATATATTTCCACAAAAATATTTGAAGTTGGATGTACAGGGTGGCTTAAAATGACTTGTTTCCAAACTAAAATAAAGCTTATTTCCTAACTACGGTACCAAACTTTGAAGGGTGATTTCTTATGTCATTTTATAAAGAAAAGTTCCTAAATATAATAATAAACATATGTCTGGAGTTGCTTCGTTTCTGAGATACAGGGCGTTAAATATTTTTTCAAGGTATGTTTGTTTTTAAATATCTTAAATACGAAGCCAGATATCAAAAAATGTATTATACCAAAAGTTGTATTTTTAGTTGCTTGAAAGGAAAAAAATATAAAAACTGCATAAAAAGCCAGTGGCGCACAGTGGGCACAACAGCCAATATTATTGAAAGAAAAATGTACGCCACAGGCTTTTAATGCAGTTTTTATATTTTTTTCCTTTAAAGCAACTAAAAATACAACTTTTTGGTGTAGTACTTTTTTTTGTATCTGACTTTGTATTTAAGATATTTAAAAACAAACAGACCTTTAAAAAAAATATTTAATTCCCTGTATCTCAGAAACGAAGCCACCCGGACATATGTTTATAAAAACTTTTCTTCATAAAATGACATAACAAATCACCCTTTGAACTTTGGTACTGTACTTAGGAAATAACCCGTATTTTAATTTAAAAACAAGTCATTTTTAAGCCACCCTGTACATCCAACCTTCAAATATTTTTATGGAAATGTATTTTCCCATCAAGTTGGACTTTTATAAACAATAACTATTTTTCGTAAAATTAATAATAGAAAGTTTGCCATTTGTTAAGAACGTCTGAAGACACGCTGTTTAACATTTTTTTCTTCTTATTATTTAAGCTTTGCAACCCAATAGGTTTCTTTGACGCTCAAGTAAATTTTCATTTAGCATCGTGGGCTCCCCTACTCTTAAAGGGTATTTCTATCTCTCGCAGTTTCCATGATAGTAAAACATAAACTACGAATTTGGGACACACTGTAATTAAGTTAAGTAAAAGGTGGAATAACTCCGGTACATATTCACTATTCACATTCTAAAGTTAGGATACCCTATTAAATTTAGGGTTAATATGGCATAAATTTTAAATAATATCTCTCCTAACCGGGTTTCCGTTTTCCAGCAGATTCAATAAGCCATTTCTAGCAAATACACTAGAAAATAGGTTAAAACCCATATAAGTGGTGATATATATAAAAAGTATTTTTTATTCGATAGAACTATAGAGAACGTCCCAACAAGAGAAAGAAACATATTTAAAAATTTAATACGTTTGCACAAATACACTGCTGAACAAAAAAAAAAAAAAAAGAGCAAACTAAATTGTGTTCAAAGTCATTGTAACATAACTTTTTGGTTTTTTGGCCGATTTCAATTATCTTTTGATCCAGTTGTATATTCTTTTATCAATACTATTATTTAATATGGGGATTGCAAAAAGTTTTTATATGAATAGATGTTATACAAACCAAAACTTGCATTTTGACCCAATTTTGGAAGTCCCGGTGTAATGTATGTAATATATATTATAATTATAAAATAATTTTGCATTTCCCATTATAGCATGTAATGTATCTAATTAATGTATTTACCATTAAAACCCGCCGAGTCCGATATTCTGTCATATCTTATGACTGTAACCTCTTCCATTTTTGACAAAATGTTTTAAAATTACATGCAAACATGATGATGAGTGACATCGACATCGAGGTAAACTTGTGCGGAAGAAAAAGTGATGTGTTTGCCCAATCCGACACCCAAAACATGTCAAAATTGACAGACTGGTTTAAAGCGCCACTTCCATATATGGCGGTATGAATATTCATGGTAAACTCGTCAAAAGAAACCCTTTTAAATATGTTTTAATGGTACGGGAGCCCAAGAGGGATTTCGGGATTTGCTACAGCACAGCAAATTAATATACCGGAGGATACCTTGTACCCGGTTGAGTACCTCCACTAAATATAGGCCCCGTATACAGGGTCTGAAAATTTAAGAGTGACGTAAAGAAAAGAAGGGACAAAGAAAAAAGTAAGATTAACATTTTCGAGCGTGGTTATTTTTTTATTTGGATGAAAATAATTTCAGACATAACAAAAAATATATAATCCGATAAAACTCGAACGATTTTCACAAGTCGAAATAAGAGTATTTTTTTGACATATTTAAAAGTCCATAGCCACTTTCCCCACCGGTAAAAAGATATACATTATATAACATTTTTTTTCTTCTTATTATTTAAGCTTTGCAACCCAATAGGTTTCTTTGACGCTCGAGTAAATCTCCATTTAGCATCGTGGGCTCCCCTACTATTAAAGGGTATTTCTATCTCTCGCAGTTTCCATGATAGTAAAACATAAACTACGAATTTGGGACACACTGTAATTAAGTTAAGTAAAAGGTGAAATAACTCCGGTACATATTCACTATTCACATTCTAAAGTTAGGATACCCTATCAAATTTAGGGTTAATATGGCATAAATTTTAAATAGGATCTCTCCTAACCGGGTTTCCGTATTCCAGCAAATTCAATAAGCCATTTCTAGCAAATACACTAGAAACTGGGTTAAAACCAATATAAGTGGTGATATTCAGAAAGAAGTTATTTTCTCAGTCAGTAAAATCGATTTAAAGCCACTGGGGTCTAAAGTAAATACATAATATTAAAATTGCACGGCTTCAGTGCCAACTGGCGCGCAGTGGTGCTGCAAACTAGGATTTTATGGCCCTAAATGTATAATAAATTGAATTTATTAAATTTAACCTTTGAACCATTTACGGACATGAACTAAGGATGGTTAAAGGATGGTTTTTGCCAAGAATATTAAATTGGGAAAAATAAAATTATTACTTTTGGCTTCTAAGCTTTATATTACTTATAAGAATTTTATTAAGTTCTTTATCAGTATTTAAAAGCTCTGAAAAAGACCTTAAACACTTAATTAAAATTATTTATAAAAATATACCGTTTTAAGTTTATTGCATATTTAGAAAATGGACGATTATTATTTAGAAATGCCTTAGAAGTTATATTCAATACCTGTTGTTGACATAAGACTTTTTATGTTGACAAGTTTTTATTTTCAGTTTGCTATTTTAAAACACAGGGGCTATATATTATTTTTTTTTAACTTTAAAGTTAACTTTTTTTCAAGAAGGCAAACGGCAAAAACGTATTTAAAATTTCTTTACGTCAGTTATCCAAGTGATTGGTTTAAACATTTTTTTTTAATTTTTAAACCTTGAACTGTCTGATGAAACGGATCTTAAACACCATAATTAATTTAAGATATAATAATTTTTTACGTACTTTTGCTGCTAGTTTAACGTTATTTAAAGCCAACCCTTTACTGAGACTTGATCGACTAAGACCACATTTATGATAAAAAAATATAAATGGTTGCAATCATTTATTAAACATACCGACTTACTGTCAATCGACACAATACGTTATTTTAATTTTTATTTTAATAATTTTTGAAGTTGACTTTTATGGGACCAAATATATATGCAAAAATGCCAAACTAAATAATTTAAAAAAATATAGCCAATTTTTTCCTAATAATTCATATACTCATATAACAATTTTAACTTTAGAAGAAATAATAATTTAATTAAAATAATTTTTGAAGTTGACTTTTATGGGACCAAATATATATGCAAAAATGCCAAACTAAATAATTTAAAAAAATGTAGCCAATTTTTTCCTAATAATTCATATACCCATATAACAATTTTAACTTTAGAAGAAATAAAGATATTAAAATGCGGTTTTTGCAAAAAGCCCTAGGTTTTTTAAAAGTTTTTTTATCATATCCTCGTCATTTGGTTGCAACATTTTTATAAACACAAAAATAAAATGGCTGATTTTTAGATAAAGGACAACTTTGTTATTTTAAATAAAATACCATGTATATTTTTTTACCATCATAAAATATAATCTATCCCCTTTAAAAAAATGTACCATAAGCTATGGTTATTTCCAAAAAGAATGAAAGAAGTGATTTTTAAAAAACGAATTGCATGCCAATTAAAAGTATTTTTGGACAATGAAAAGTTGCTAGATACAAGGTTACAGAAAAAAATACGGCAACTTTTTATAAACATATGTCCTAAACGTCTTAGTTCTTGAACTACGGAGTGTTAAAAAATTAAAAAAAATGTTTTTTTTTTAATAATAACTTTTATATCCATTCAGATATGTTTAAAAAAATTGGAAGACTCACCCTTTGCACCAGAAGACATTTTTTGACATACAAGAAAAAACATATTTTTTCCAGTGTCGTCCATGAGGAGTTTGGGGTAAATATTTTTTGAGAAAAAATGGTACGCCACTGCATCTTTCCAAAATAAAAATGTTTTTTTAAATTCCCGTTTAGTTTGGAACAAATTTAATTTCCTTACTTTTTTGTTTGATGTACGGTTTCTAAGTAAATAAATAGAAACCATTTCTCGGCATGGTCAAATTCCTATTTAATTAAATAATAAATAACAAAGGTTAATTTTTAATGCAAATTTTTTTATTGGGAATACAAACTGACCATACCAAAAAATGAATTTTATTAATTAACGTGAAAACCGTACATCACACAAAAAAAAAATCGAGGGATCAAAATTGTTATAAACTAATAATTGAGGATTTAAAAAATCACTTTTATTTTGAAAAATGCAGTGGCGTACCATTTTTTAAAAATATTTACCTTAAACCTCTTATGGACGATACGGGTAAAAATTATTTTATTTCTTATATGCCAAAATATATCTTCTGGTGCAAAGGGTGCGACTTTCAAATTGTTTAAAAATGTCTAACTAAGTCGTTAAGGACATTTTAAATATGTTTATATGAAGTTTTTTAAAATTTTTTGGTGAAAAATCATGTCCTTAAATTTTTCGTAATTGTTTAAAACGAGCCTTTTGTCAAAAAATAATTCTAATTGCAATGCAGTTTTTTTAAAAGCCAATAATTTTATTTTTTTGGAAATAACCATAGCTTAAGTTACATTTTCTCAAAGAAAAGAAATCGAATTTTAAAACGGCAAAAAATATACATGGTGTTCCATTTCAAATGAAAAAGTTTTCCTATATATAAATATTGGCCATTTTGATTTCGTACTAACGGTATATCACAACCAAATGGTAAGGATATGATAAAAAAAAACTTTAAAAAAATTTAAGGCGTTCTGCGAAAACAGCATTTTGATATCTTTATTTGTTCTAAAGTTATTCGCGATTAAAATGGGTCAAAATATAGTCGGACACCCTGTATCATGTTTAATTTATTTACTTTAAGCCTTATTACAACCTGACTTGGAAAACAAACGCAGAGCGATGCAGATATCTCTTTCGCAGGATCTTAATTTAATATTGGATTGGGGCGCTAAAAATCTCGTCCACTTTAATGCATCCAAAACACAATCATGTTCCTTGTCGCGAAAAGAGTCATCAAATACTCATCCTCTGTTTATGAGCGGCCAAGTTTTACAGAGCAAAGACACCTTCAATCATATGGGCGTCACATTTAAAATTAACCTTAACTGGCATAAACACATTGTATCTATAGCCGCGGCAGCTTCAAAAAGCTTGGATTTCTCTTTCGAGCCAAAAGTATTTTTCCGCCTCTAAATTATACACTTTATATATGTCCCAAATCCGACCTCCCTTGGAATATTGTTGCCATATCTGGGGCATGGCGTCCCCCACAACCCTAAGCATTCTTGATTCTATTCAAAGAAGAGCTATTCGTCTCATTAATGATCCTTCACTTACAGAAAGGCTTCCCTCTTTTGCTCATCGTCGGGCTGTGGGGATTTATCGCTTTTTTATAGGTACTTCCATCGCTTCTGCTCTGAAGAATTGTCCAGTATAGTTCCTCCACTCACGGTTCCCAACAGAGAAACTCGTGGTTCCGCGTGTATGCATCCCTATACGGTCCAACTGGACAGGGGCCCGAACTTCTCACTTTGTTCGTTCTTTTATCCCTAGAGTATCTAGATTGTGGAACCTGCTGCCCGCGGAGGTCTTTCCTTCTCCCCCAAATCTTCAAGTATTTAAGTCCCGTGTCAACAAACTCCCTCTTACCTCGCTTAAGACACCCACGGTACGTTAGTATTTAGGCTTTAAGCCTTCGTGGTTTGTCCAAAGATAAAAAAATTACAACAATAACATTTAAGTATCAGAACTAAATTATAAAGTAATAAAAATGGTGTGCTTAGATGCCAAATAATGCTCGGTAGTCCTATAAAATATAATTTTATGGCCTTAAATGTAAATTAAAATGCATTTATCCGAATTAACCTTTAAGCCTTTTACGGATAATAAAAAGCAAGTTGATAATTAAAAGCCATTTTTAGCCGACAAATTTAAAATTGTTTAAAATAAAATACACTTTTCTGTGCTTTAAATAAAAATAATTAATGAAAAGGAATAACGTACGATACAGTACAATAAAAAAATATATCGTTGTTATGATCTTTCTTTAAAAATGCTTGAACATACATTAGTGCGTAAAATATTTTTACTCTACATGGTGTTTCCTTAATAGGGCAAAAAAATAAAATAAAACGGCTATTTCTAAGCTAAGTCTCTAAAAAAAATTACAAAATATATTTTTTTAAGATACAGGGTGTACATTTTTTTCAAAACTGTGGTTGTTTATTAATATTTTAAGAATTCTTTATCACTAGAGAAGAGCATTTATGCATATTCTGCAAATTTTGCTTACTTTATGCAAAAATTCTGTTTTGGCATGTTTTTCAAGCAAGATCAGTGCATTTCTCGAGAAGGCGGTTAGAACACACTACCGAATGTTCCACTTCCTCCTTAACCGAAAACAACAAGATGGGGGACCTGGTTGGAAGCGGCACTTTTTATTGCAAACATTTTTGTGACATAAAGCAGGTAATTACTGAATTATCTAATAAAAATTGCCAAGCACTTTTTAATGCAAAACATTTGACGAAAAATAAATAAATGCCTCAACAACTAGCATTTATTTAAAGCAATTATACTTGTGTTTTAGATGTAATTTTGAAGTTGGAATTAAATAAGTTGTCCTTATTAGAGTTTTTAAATTTAATCAATCCATTGCAAACATCTAGTTATACTGTTAGTGGTACTATAGGAAGAAAAATAAGAGAAAAACTTTAAAACATTTTAAGAAAAATAAAAAATATTTTTTAAAATTAAATGTGGCTAAAATTGTGACTTTGTAGAAAAATTCCAAAAATTCACAAGGTAGTTTGGGAAAATATGCCCCAATTACTTTGGTTGATGTAGAAAAAAGCTTTTCTATTTACAAATATATGTACTCAGACATAGGTATTTAGTGAAAAATTTTAAAAACCATTTAATTGTTAATTGTTTTTATTTATAATAATAATTAATATTAATTATATTTAGTTCAATGTTCCTATAAATACCATTTTGGTATTATACTGTTGATCTTTTTGTAATATATTACTATTACTAATACATTTTTATTACTTACTTGTTTTATTTTAGAACAAAAATATTTACATTTAATTAAATATTTTGTGCATATCTCGCTAAAAATCCTTGCATATATATGGGCATATTTACTTATTTCTTTTGGGCACATTTGCTTATCTGTACTTATCACATTTTATTAAAATTTAGCAAAGTTATTAACAGTAGCATGGGGCTTATTTAAGCCCAGCTTAATTAAATTTAGTTAGCTGAGTCAAGTAGTCACCAAGACTCTGGAAATATGCTTTTCCTACGAGTTTCACATATTATTGTTTCTGCGATCAAAACATTTCTTTAATTTTTGTTTTAGGTAGCATAAAAAATTGTTCCACTTCCTCCTTAACCTCACTTAGTAAAAATTGTATGGTTTGGTTAGGTAATAACGGTAATAGTTTAATACGGTTTTCTGCTATTTTAAGGTTTTTTAAATTATTGATACTTACATATTTTAGACACTCTGCCAAATGAAACGTAATTGGCGCATATTCAAAATATTCTGTTTTTAAAAAATATCAGTAAACAAACTTACGGGACCAGGGAGTAAAAGGGGTGCTGGGTGGGGTAAAATTGGTAAAACAAGTTAATGAAACTGAACATCACATGTAAAATTAAGTAAAAATTACATTTTTTCCTCATAATTTAAAAAAATATATGAAAATTGTAAATGCATAACCTAAAATCTTAAAAGTAAGAAAAAAACGACTACTAAAAGTCAGTTATACCCAAGGTTAGTTTATATTTATAAGGTTGCGATATATCCTCAACTTTTAGGCGGTTCGAGGTCGGGGACGCAAGGAAGGGCACTCCACCGAGAAAAGTTGGCAAGACGGGGTAAAATCAAAGCTGACGATCAATCCAGTGGCATCTAGAATTTGCGCATTTGATTTTGCATTGTTTTGGTAGTCATATTTGTTGAAAGATGTAATTCCAAATGTTTTTATTTAAAGTTAAAGAATTTACAACTTAATAATAATTAAAAACTGTTGTATAAACGGTTGTTCTACTAATACAATAAACTGTATATCTCCGGCACTGAACAACATGGCCAAAAAATGGGAGATGTGACGTCATAACATGTCAAAGCAATATGGCCGAATGTGGTGACCTTATATAGACCGACTTTGAGTTATACCATGCAAAATATGAAAAGCATTTGGCAACGTCGGAAGGGTCTGATTCTATTTATAAATGGATAAAAGAAAATAGGTTCATAAAGTGTGTATTAACCTCAGGTTTAATTAAGTAATAAAAAAAAGATTTAACTAGTTGTTTGAGTACACGAAGACAGAGAGAAGGGAATTTGATCTATAGGAGTTTTTTTTCTGGCGCTTTAGGTCGAACGGTCAAGCGGCAAGGCTGCCTCTATAAGTGCGTGCTCAAAGGTAGGAGGAAGATTTTTAATTTGATCTACTTACCTGCCAACACTGTGCCACTGAGCGAGCAGTCAGTGAAAGTTGTCTTTTGTGGCTATGTCTATTTTTGTTTATGTTTTTATTTTTTGGAAATTTTATTATTACTCTTTTTAATATTAAAAGAAAGCTTATACTGTGTAGTAATTTGACGTTAATAAGATGATTTTTGCTAATTTGGGTTTTACTGTTTAAGGTAAGTAAAAGTTAATTTGACTGTCACTACAATAAATATGTCACTTGCAAAACCAATAGCAGTTTTTAGAATGACATCATAATATGTATCACACGAGTGTTGTAAAGTACTTTGCAACACTAGTGCTGTAAAGTACTTTGCAACACTAGTGTAATATAACGCATTTTATATGCATGAAACCAGTGTGCTATTTGCTATTTTCGCAAGTGGTCGTAGGAAAAAATATTCCCTGCTATGGCTGGAAAGTACATTGCCTATCAACGCCTTCTATTTACCGAAAAATCACTTATTATGATTTTTAAGGCAAGAAAAAGTATTAAAAATATGAAGATTTCATTCAAACGAGGAAAATATATTTTATAAAAAGTCACATGTTAGAACCAACCTGTCAACGGAGACAAATTATTTTTTTTCGTAAAGTAAGTAAAGTAAGAAAAAAATCAAGGTAGTTTAACAGTGCCGAGCCATAGAAAACCATTACCTCTTTCACTAATAAAATAGAAGTCCGTGTTTAACAGGAAATCAATGTTGTGCATTAAATATTGTTTACCGCTATTTCCGAGTATAACATTTCCAGGAAATCTAAAAACAGTCATATTATATTCATGTTTATTTAAAGCAGCTTTTGTTACGAAATAACTATTATTTATACATTGAATTGAGGGGCCTAGTTTCAAAGTGTAGATACAATCCCCATTTTTAATTTCAAATTTTACTGAAAATTAACATTTTCCATAATTTTAACAATTTCTAGAGAAGGCCATGACAAAAAAATAATAAATTTTTGTATGACCCTGTAAAATATCAATTCTATTTTTTTTTACAGTACTAATATAAAAGTACATCTTGTTTCTTTGATTTTATAAATTAGGCTGTTGTAAATTTTAAAATTTTAAACTTAAAAAAATATATAAAAATATATATTTTAATAACTAGCATACATACTTATTTAAAAACATAGGGATTGCCATTAAACAAGGTGTGTCAAAAATGTTAAGGCTTTTTTACTTAAATATGGCCTTGACCTATTTTTGTAGGCAACCTTATGACGATACCTTTGTTTAAATACTATCTTTAATATAAATCAGTTTTTATCCGGTAAACAGATGGGTAAAGTACTACTTATTACAAAAAAAATATATTTACTTAATGAAAAAACCAAATGCATAAAATCTAGCACTTCAATTTTAAAATTATTTTTGATGTTTTCTAATACGTATTTATTTTATTTCCATTTAGTAAATATAACATTTTTTCTGTAATAGTACTTCTCTATAACCGAGATATATTTTTTAAAGCCTATAACGGTTAATTCAAATAACCTAAAAACTAGGTAAAAATTGGGGTGCTTTAACAAAAAACAAATGGGTATTTAAAAAATATATTTTGTTGTGTTTTGTAATGGCCTTCTATAAAACAAAGTTAAAATAGTAATTTTTATTAAAGTTTTAAATAAAAATACGTAGGTACTAATATATTTTCTAAAGTTTTAAAAGCTTAAAGAGAGCCTTATAAACACAAATAAAAAAATACAGGGTATAAAACATAGGAAAGGCAATTTTCTCAAAAACTGCCCAATACTGAAAACAACCAACTATTGGATGGTCTTCTTGTTGGGTACACGCCTGGAAAGAATGGGACCTCTTCAGTCCTGGTCCCGGGGTATACGAGGTGACCATGTTCAGCCCTATTGACCCCTATGAACTGGCCTGTCGCTTGAAACAACATATAAAGAAAAACCCCCAAAAAACCCAAAAAATTTCAATTAAAAACGACGTTTCGGTGGCAAGTCTGCCGTCGTTGTCAAGTTAAAAATTAAATTAAAAAAATAAAAATACAAAATTAACTAATATTTAAATTAAAAATAATAAAAATTATAGATTATTTTTGTATCGCAATCTGAAAATAGTTTGATATATGTGTCATGAGTGACAAGTAACTGGTGTATTTATTATTTGTAAGACAAAAAAGGTTATGAGTTAGTTGATTTTTAGTTTTCCTGAAGATACTTCAGTATCGAGCAAAGGCAACCAAGTGTTATTAAAATTAACTGAAATTGATGCTACACAATTATCCTTATTTAATATTATATAGGAACTTTCTTTGATTTTGCGTTTTTAGAACAAGTTTCCTTTGCTAAAATACTCGAAGCATCCCAGTTTATTCTATGATTGTTATCAAATGCGTGTTCGCAGATTTTTGATTAATGAAATTCTGTGTTTTTAATGTATGATCTGTGTTCTTTTATGCGTTTAGCTAATGGTTTACAAGTTTCACCTATATAAAACCTATCTTAAAATTTAATCTTTATCTTCAACCAACTATACAGCAATATTTTACGAAAAAAAAACCTAGAAATTAACCTACCTAAAGTTTTCTTTTATAGCTTTAATAGCAAACGAGTTGAAGAAAGTCGTAAAAATAAACAAAATCTGAAAATCACCCTGTAGCTCTAAGATGAAAAGCAGTAGCCATGAACGGTTTTCACTACAATTGTTTTCTCAAAAAAGAGATCGGGAGACCTATATTAGATTTTTGATATTCCTTACGGTTTTCGAGATACCCAACCATCGAAAATTAGACACCCTGTACATTAAGGATAAATTTTGTTTGGAAACTTACGAATTATGCTGTTTCGCAGAAAGCCCTATATTTTTTAAATATTCTTGCCATTTGTTTGTGACATTCTGTTAAAACAAAAACAAAATAGACGATATTTTGATGTTGGGCATCTTTGGTATTTTAAATGGGATATCAGGTATATTTTGCTATAATCTTAAAATTTAATCTTTATTTTCTAATTATTACCACAGAATATATCGTATGCCGCAGAATTATAGGTGTTTGAGGTCGCCTGTTACCCGTGTTGGTATTTGCGTAATAAAAAAGATATATCTATCAAAAAGGAATAATAAAGGTAAACAAAAAATGATTAAAAGACAATATAAAGACAGTAATAAGAATATTGACAATAATAATTATGACACAAGTGATAACTTAAGTGGATCTAAATAACAAGAAAAAAGGATGTGGAGGCAGACAAAATAGTGTATGAACCAAGAGAAAATGAATCGTGAGGATAAAGTACCTTTACCACATCTACAACAAACAAAGTAATTTATGCAAAGTAATTTATGTAAGCATTGGTTACAGATAGCACTCTAAAACTTTTTTAAATATACACGGGAGAACAAAACAAAATTTTGAATCTTCGTAAACCTAAAGAGACAAAAACTGAGCAAGAAGCTTGACAATTTTCTTTTGACAACATGCTGCATAAGATTGTCACTCATACAAACGAAAAACTACGTATATATAAGATACATTTTTAAACGCACCAGAATATACAAAGCTAACCAATAGAACAAATAGGAAAACCTAATGCTTTACCGCATACAAGTAATGCTTTAAGAAATAATGTGCAAAAATAGATTTTTTCCATATAAAATCGTTGGTTTAAATAAAAAGTAATTGTTGGTTTATATAAAAAAAACAACTAACAAAAAGAAATTAAATAGGTTTTTTCTGTTCTGTTCGAACTGTTCGAAAGCTATTACCAATTAAAAAAAATGTTTTAAAATTTTTGAGTGGCCCTGTTTAATGTCAGTTTTCATGTTTTAATTGTACATAACGGTGCTAATGTATTAGTACATTTTGTTTCCTCGATTTTATAAATAAAACTGGGGTAAATTTTTAAATTTTAAACTTTAAAAACTTTTTGGTACATTCTGTAATATTTAAAAATACATATTTTAGTAACTAACATACGCACATATTTAACAATATAAGGGTTGCCAATAGACAAGGTGTGTCAAAAGTTTTGAGGATATTTTTTTTAAATTAAATATGGCCTTGACCTAATTTTTTAGGCAACCCTATGGCGAGTCCTTTGTTTAAATACTATTTTAATATAAAACAGTTGTTATTCGGTAAACAGATGGGTGAAGGTCGCCTCCTATTCGGATTTCGTACTATAAAATGTACTTTTTATAGTAATTAAAATATACAAATTGTGATAAATAATTGAATTAAATATTCTAGAATAAAAAATATAAAAAAAACAAATAAACCAGAAGTATTGAATTAGTTCTAAACACGCAATGATTGTATCAGTAGGGATATACTTTAATATTTACTTGAAACAAACACGAAGCTTCGACGAACGTCCTTATCTTGTGACGAACCTTTTATGGTATTTGTTTAACATATTACGATAGACGAAAAGATAAACACAAAAAGTAGAATAATAATAGTTAAGCGAGAGTTCTTTCAGGTCATAGTGGTTGGTTGGTAAAACGAAAATGTAAATATGTATAAACACCTAATGGTTAAATTAAAAATATTAAAATAGAATAATAGAAATACTTAACTACTCATAACATTTTCAATTAGTAAAATTTTATTTTTAAACTTGGTGACAACGTTTTGCACTGTTACAGAGATTTATTACAATTTGACAAATATTCAGAAGTTTATATTAAAAAATGGTACAGGACGATAAAGTAAATAAACCATATAAAAAAATATGTTAAACGGCCTTATTGTACTAAAGCTAAAAAATAATTCGGTAAATCCTAGCTACCAGATCGCACCAATCTTCTCATTAATATGGGTTATTGATCTGACAAATAATAAAACCGTTGCGTTGTAGCGTAACTAAAGTAATTATGATAGAAATTTTTTGTGCACAACAATTATATTATTTGTCTGATCAATACCACAGATTAATGAGAAAATTGGTGCAATCTGGTAGCTGGGACGAATTATTTTTTAGGTTTTAGTATAATAAAATCGTTTAACATGTTTTTTCAAATAATTTAATTTCAGGTGTTTAGTTTTGATGTTAATATTTCTCATTCTATTGAGTTCAATTAATGGCGCACTATAACTAACCAGAATCAACCAACGATTTTATATTGAGGTAATAAAAAAATATGTAATCAGTATTTTGTGGAGGTAGCAATCTTGGATTTTATTATTTTTATAGTGAGCTCTATTCTACGAATTACGCCCGTTTATTTAATGAGGTAATTGTGGAGAAAATATGTAATCCGCTCTTTGGTATCAGCGTCCATCTTGGATTTACAGTCATGAAGAATGTATTATATTGATATGTCATCAAGATACTACCTACTTCTATTCGATCGGTCATTAAGAAGGGGGTTAAATTTTAATTGTTAAATTTGACTCAAATAAATAAACAGGTCAATCTAAGTAAACCGTTTAAAAAAATATTATTTACTGTCATAATTTTAAATAGGGTTTCTTGACGTAAACTATTTATATCTGATGTTAATTTTAATGTTTTAGCTAAAGGGCACTACCTACACTACTTTTAACTTCTTTTGAACGTTTCATGAAGTATACCTTTTTGTGGTAGAACGCATAGGAGAGTTCATTGTTTTACTAACTTAAAGATAAATTGAAAGTAGTATAATAGGCGCCCTCTGGTTTGCAAATTAAAATTATCATTGGATCGAAATAGCTCATAGTAAAAAAAAACCTTTGGATATCTAGTAAAATGATTATTTATTATACAAGGGAAAAAAGGTCAAGATTCTAGATTCAGGTTAAGTTGTCTTTCGACGCGAAGCGAAGAAAGACAAAAACCAAGAGCTAAAATCTTAAATATTTCCCGTGTATAATAATTTTTTTCTTTCTGTGACGGAAAAACCGACGACAACAAATATTAAAAACACATAATATTAAAATATATAAGAGTTTCGAGAATTATTCATGTAAAATTTGAAGTTTTAAACTGGTCGGCTGTAGCCTTTAAAGAATTTATTAAATATTTGTATGGTTCTTATTAACTTTTAAATATGTAGGTGCGCGAGTTAATCAAAACTAATAAATAAACCATAGTCACATTTTTAAAATATAACAATTATTGATAACCACCGAGTCTCAATATTAAATATTGGCTAATGTTCAAAATTCTTCACTTGGCTATTTAAAGATACAGTTAGATAAATTAATTAAATATACAGGTTTACAAAAGTTTTGAATTACATTTCGGGGGCAATACATAAATAACCGCATCTTGTTTCAAAACAAAGTACACAATTTATTTACTAGCTGTATTTCAACCAAACATAAATTATTTTATATTTTATGTTTTTGTATTTATAATTCCTGCTTAATGCTTCTCTTACACATCATTATTTAAAAAATACAAAGTTTTAAATTAATTAAAATATTTTTAAAATAGTACCGAATATATGTTTAAATGATGAATAAATGATATAAAAACATCAGTTCCTAAATTTCTAAAATTTTTAACACATATTTATGTTATATTTTAAAAATTTGCAATTTATATTTATTTATTTTTATAGTTACAAACTTAAAACAATGTCTTCTGGCTTTAAAACCTTCAAAAGTTTATTAAAGGCTCATTTCAATAGAACTGAACTATATTAAAAGCAACCAATGACAAGTTATTTAAATTAGATGACTTTTTAATTTTCTGAGCACTTTACTCGTATTTTTTTAGAATTTTTAATAAGATAAAAATTACTGCCAATATAAATTATGCCAAAAGGTTATTTGCATATTTAAACCATTCTCATCGCTAGTAGCATATCTTCTCTAAAATATAGTTATGATGCTTATTATCAATATATTTTCAATATTTTTGAGTGCAATAATAAAATGGAAGAGACAAAGTTATTTGAGCTCGCCTACTGTACTACTTCTTCCACCTATTAAACTTGATGGCAAGATGAAAGAGCAATTATAAAATCCTAAACATCATACCGTCATTTGTTTTTATAGTAATACGGAAGAGTGAAAAATGATCTAGAATTTTGGAAAAATATCGCGAAAATTCTATAGTACAGGGTGGCATAAAAGTTCTTAATTGATAATTCGGGCGGTTTCGGAAACCTTCGAAAGTGATGAAAGAACTTGGAAAAATAAAGGTAATTTTTTAAATAAATTAACAAACTAAATTAAATGATCATAACTCTTTAAAATTCTCTAACGTAAACACATTTTTTAAGGTCTGTAACATTATTTATCCATTAATAATTTACCAATTATAGTAGATTTGGACTAAAAGATTTGGACTAAAAAGAATTAAAATATTTTATTTATTTTTCTAAAACTTATCATTTAATGTTGCAAATTTTAACAGTTATCGTGCATATCTCTTGCAAAATGGATTAGGTAAAAGTACTGCAACTCTTAAATATCTTTAAAAACGGTAAAGCTACATTTCCCAAATCTGGTATCTCGAAAGTATCGAACATAAAAAATTTAATAGTAATATCTTTTAAGTTTTTTTTTTTTAATGAAACATCTCATTTATTTTTATTTTAATACATTGGCGCAGGCCAGATTTAGGTCCACTATCTAAAAATGTTGGTATTTAAGGATTTCTAATTTGATGAATGTGGCCTCAGCGCTTTTAAAGAAATTTTAGAGTTGCGCTAATTTTTACTAACCCAGTATACCTATTAAGGTTTTTAGGTTGCATATAATCGGTTCCTTATAAGAATTAATAAAATAAACTTATTCTAAAAACAAAAAATCTTTTAACGATAACAATAATTTAAAATAAACTAAGAAAGCTAATTAGAACCCGATGTTTAAATAAAATTTGACGGTTAAAATTTTTCCGTCCTCCTTTTTTTAATGTAATTATAAAAAGGTTTAAAGTTAAATAATTTTTTAAATGTTCATAAATGTTAATTATTATCTGAAACCCTGGACCAACTTGTGTCAACCCGTATAAAATTTCGGTATTCGGTGCCTAAAAATAGGGTTTGGAAAAAGTTGACACACTTGATAATTATCTTTTATGAGATACTAATTGGTGTAATTAAATTATTGCTTATATTATTTAAAAGTTTATTATTTATTTAGGCAAAAACTAAAAAACATTTTTATGTTACAATGTTTTTATGCCTAGTACTTACTGAAGAAACATTATATTGAATAAATTGAAAATATTTGACTTGACAGCTTCTTAAATATCAAAAATAACGCTTACGTTCTGGTTTTGATGTCTCTTCTGGTAATAAATATACAAATTTTCAGTTAGTAGGTATTTAAAACTAACTAGAACTAAACAAAACATTATGTACCTATAGATACCAGAAGGTCCTAATAAGCCTTTAATGTTAATAAATTGATATTTTTTCCGATTGCATAAACTTATATGTTGTTTTATTGTTAATAGTTAATAGTAGGCTTCCCTACTCCTGGTTGCAAAGCTTAGACGACAAAGAAAAAAAAATATAATGTATATTTTTTTATCGGTGGGAGAAGGGACTAGAAATTTTTAAATGTGTCAAAAAATACTGTTATTATTTCGGTTTGTGAAATATTTCGAACCGTATTGAATTATATAGTGTGGACATAAATAGCCCCCAATGCTAACTTTTGAACACTTATTTTTTTCTTTATAAAAATTGGAAATGAGTTATGGGAGGATATAAACTACTTTTTGACGTAAAAATGATAGTTGCAACAATCAAGATGGCGGATTGGCGCCATCTTAGAAAAAAACAAATTAAATCGACAGTGGGGCTCTGTAACACAGTAAAAACTCCTGGCGAGAATTATTTAACCCCAGAATATATAAGTCAATATCTTTAACCTCTACAAAATGCGGTACTTTAAAAATTACCTAAATACCTTATTTGGATGGCCATATTTCCAAAAATAATAAAGTAAGATGTATTTAATGTTGTATTTTTTTAAGGCTCTTTCAAACATTTTTTAATGGTGATATAATTAATATACAGGGTGCCTTTATAAAAAAATATCTCTTTGTCGCACTCTGTATATTATTATCAGTATGGCCATTAAAGAGATATTTTAAAAAGCTTTAAGGAAATACCACATCAAGTACATCTAACTCTATTAGTTTCGAAAATATGGCCATCCAAATCAGGTATTTAGCTAATTTTTAAAGTACCGCCATTTTGTTTTATTGACATTATATTCTAGAGTTGTAAAGTACTTTTTAGAAGCTTTAAAATTTTGTGCCATTAAACCCTCCTTTCCATTTTATTTCCTAAGATGGCCCCCATCCGCCATATTAATTGTTGCAACTATTATTTTTTGTCAAAAAGTAGTTTATGTCCTCCCATTAGCTCGAATTTTAAAAAGAGAGAAATTAAGGGTACAAAAGTTAGCAGGGGGACTATTCACGTCCATACTATATGTATATCTTTATTAAAAAAAAACTTCTTGTCTACAGTATATTTGTGTGTATCACTCACGTTTGTTAAATAAAATACACTTTGTATTTTACATCTATAACCTTATAAAGTATGACAAACACTCCTTTATATCAATAAAGCTTTATATTTTGAGTTAAACCTTTAGAAACAATTTATAAATTCATTTAAAATACATACGCACAAAAGGTGATAGTAATACATAAACCAGCATGCTACATGTATAATCTTAACAAAAATCAAAAATATAATAGCTGTATTAAAGTTTGTGGCTTGCATTTTTTTACAGTTATTTAATAAGGTGCCACAAAAATAGGCCACCATAGATTTATAAAGTTACTCGATCCCCTTAATGCTACAACCAACACTACCGAATTGCATTATAATTGGATCAGGGATATTTATAATAATAATATTAATAATAATAATAATAATAAACCGATTTATTTAAAAAAGTTTGACACCCCGGATCTTTATATCTATGTATTTTCGAATAAAGAGTTATACAATGGATTTTTTATTACACATTCACCAAAAAAATTATTCTTGATAAAAGTTTCTGCTTCTTTTAAACTTAAGATACGACTGCCAAAATTGAAATATCTTCATTTGTATACCGGGAAGATACAAAAATATGAAAATGGTTTAAGAGTAAAGTATCCTTCTTTCTCACAATACATCCAAATATTATCTGGAAAAAGTATCTAAAGGTAAAAGTAGGTGTCAAATGTGAAGTCACAGTCACCTATCTCAAAAACCATTTTTTCCTAATTTTTGCTATTATTTTGCGCTACCCTGTATCCGAATGAAAACGATGTACTTTTAATGTCAACTTTCTATTGAATATAATAGTAATTTTATGTTAAACTTTAGTTTCAACTGACAACAAACCAGAAAATAACCTAATAAAAATAAGTTCTAGCAAATACTCATATTTTTGCGTAGAAAAAAACGTAGTTAAATTCTAACAAATAACCCGAACATTAAAAATAACTGAAAATGTAAGTAAAGCCTTAATCCTAAATTATTTTTAAAATAAATTGTAATAACTTATTACCTGAACATGAAAAAAGTGGCGGAAAAAAATCGTTAAGTTTTTTTTAAATAGAAAGATTTTAAATATTTTTTTGATGTTCAGGTTATAAGATAATACAATTTATTTAGAAAAATTAACTTATTATTAATTTTGGGTTAAGGCTTTAATTTACGTTTTCAGTTGTTTTTAATGTTTGGGGTATTTGTTAATAATTTTTTTTAATTTACCTATGTTTTTTTTATTTGGACGAAAATATTTGCTAGAACTTAGTTTTATAAAAGTTATTTTCTGGTTTGTTGATAATTGAAACTGAAGTTTTACATTACTTACCTATTATATCCGATAGAAGGTTGACAATAAAAGCATAATTTTTATTCGAATACAGGGCAGCGCAAAAATAATAGCAAAAAATTAAGAAAAGAAAATGTTTTTGAGATAGGTGGCTGTGACTCATATAAGACACCTACTTTTAATTTAAGATACTTTTTTAAATAATATTTGAGATGCTTCTGAGAAATAAGGGTACTTTAATCTTGAACCATTTTACATTTTCTGTATCTCCTCGGTATACAAATAAAGATATTTCAATTATGACAGTTGTATTTCCAGGTTTAATATGAAGCAGCAGCTTTAATAAGAATAATTTATTTTGTAAAATGTGTAATAAAATGCATTTGCGTCCATATATCTGACGGACACTGATTTTCGGCTGCCAATTTTTTTATTTCACTATCGATACTGACGAAACTTGGTGCGGTTTTATAGACTAACGAAAAGTCATATTTAGGTGTATGTGATTTGCTTTTACGACTTTTAGTTTTACCGGAAATGACTTGAACTTTTAGTAAGAACATATTTTTATAACAAATTTTGGTTAGATTTTATTTTTAAATTAAATTTTTATTTCTTATGCAATTATCATTCCCATCTCATACTTAGCTTACTTTTAGAAAAATACGAAATCTATTTAATATTTTAAAGTTTTTTTACTGAAGGGCTTTACACATTTTTTTTTTAGTTTTATTTAATATATTTAGTATCGAAAAGTTAATTACCTCCATAATAAATGTTTTTTTCTAAGAAAGTGAAGTACAGTGTCGTAGTGTGTTACATATTGTTTTTTTATCTTTGGACAATCAACGAAGGCTAAAAGCCTAAATACTAACGTACCGTGGAGTATCTTAAGCGAGGTAAGAGGGAGTTGGTTGACACGAGACCTAAATACTTAAAGATGTGGGGGAAGGAAAGACCTCCATGGCCAGCGGTTCCACATTCTAGAAACTCTAGGGATAAAGAACAAACAAAGTGAGAAGTTCCGGGGGCCTGTACAGTTGGACTGTATAGGGATGCATACGCTTGGAAGCGATAAATCCCCAACAGCCCGACGATGGGCAAGAGAGTAAAGTCTTTCGGTAAGTGAAGGGACTATTAATGGGACAAATAGATCTTTTTGAATGGAATCAAGAATGCTAAGGGTTGTGGGGGACGCCATGCTCCATATATTAGAACAATATTCCAAGGGAGGTCGGATTTGGGATACATATAAAGTAAATAAATTAGAATCAAAACCTACTTTTTGGCTCGAAAGAAAAATCCAAGCTTTTTGAAGCGGCCGTGGCTATAGATACAATGTGTTTATGCCCGTTAAGGTTACTTTTAAATGTGTCGCCCACAAGATTGAAGGTGTCTTTGCTCTGTAAAACTTGGCTGCTCATAAGTAGATGATGAGTATTTAATGACTCCTTTCGCGACAAGGAACATGCTTGTGTTTTGAATGTATTAAAATGGGCGAGATTTTTGGCGCTCCAATCCAATATTAAATTCAGATCCTGCGAAACAGATATCTGCATCGCTCTGCTTTTGTTTTCCAATTCAGGTTTGGTGATGAGTTTAGGAAATAAAGTATCGTCGGCGAAACTATTAATGGAATTAGTTGTGGACGAGAGAAGGTCGTTGAGTGAAGAAGAAACAATGTTGGTGCCAGTACTGAGCCCTGAGGCACTCCAGCATTTACTTGGTGAAAGCTTGAAGAATGGCCGCAATAACTGATATACGTCGATTAGATAAATAACTAGAAAGCCAAGTACAGAGTGTAGTTGAAAAGACCATAGGAGGCAAATTTATTAAGAAGTGCGGCATGCCAAGCCTGATCAAAAGCTTTGGATACAGAGCAACGATCTGGCACTTGCCTAGAAACTCAAGAGACCTATTTTAGCAGTGTTAAGCGAAGGAAAGAAGATCTGCTGTAGATATTTTGTGGTGGAATTCGCTTTAAAATAGTGAATTTTGAAAAAATATATAAATTATATGGTCTTATTTTGGATAAAATCAATGTCATATATTTCTGAAAGTAAGTTAAGTATGAGGAGTGATTTTAAAATGATCATGGCACTCTAGATAATAGATAAAAATTTAATTTAAAAATAATTTTTTTGGAAAATTTGTTTTAAAAATTACGTATTCCGAATAAAAATGATATGGAGAATCTCAAAAAACAAAAAATATACAGGGTGTCCCATTTAAAAATCAAAAGTTCCAGTCACTTGTGGTGAAACCGGGAGTCGTAAAGTCTATCATATACACCTAAAAATGACTCTTCGTTAGTCTAACAACCCTACCAAGTTTGATCGGTATCGATAAAAAAATAAAAAAATGGCAGCCGGAAAGGGATCTCGTGGGCACCAGGTAAAAGTACTATATCTTTTTAAAGAAAGAATACAACACTGTAAAATAAGGCTGTTAGTTGAACACATAATAATCAATATACAATTTCAAGATAATAATTTTAAAGTACTATCAGTATTACATATTAAAATTAAATTGTACATTATACAACAGGCTGATAATACCAATCCACTAAGGCTAATTGTCTCCTAAGTAACTTCCACATGTATTTCAAAAATAATGTCATTAAAATGTTTGACCCTGTTGCGGGTTGAGCTAACATTTGTTTAACCTTTTCTAAGGGTCTTTCATAATTTAATTAATTAAAATATATTTTTAAAAAGGTTTTTGGAAAATTAAAGGATAATAAAGTTTGAAATAAAGGAAATATATTTCTAAAGGGTATGGGATATACCTAGTAATTTAAAAAGTGATCTCTCCTTTATAAATTTTTTTTACTTTTTTGAAATATAGAACTATAAAATTTAATATTTTAAAATTTTACATAAATAAACCCTGAAGAATTTATTTACTTGTTTTACCGCAAAAATAATTGCTACTTTTAAATTTTAAATGAAATTACCAATGTATTTTATCTTAAGTATCCCTCACACGGCCGATATTATTGAAGCAATATTAATGACGCAATATATTATGGCACTAACACAGAGTTGGGTCGTATTCGAAAACTCAGTATTCTAAATAGTATGCAGAATACATTGCCGGTATTTGAATACATTTGTGTGTTTGGTATTCGGTATTTGGCAGAATATTATTTTGCCCGGTATTCGGGATTCTGTAATCGAATACGTTGAATAATTAGAAGTATTCGAATACCGGCGTTCCGAGTATTCGTATACCGAAAAGTGTAAGTGGTATCCGAATACTAAAATTGTTGAATATTTAAAGGGAAGCAAAATAGGGAAAAAAAGAGGTAAGGACTTTTTTCTGCTCTTGAATTTTGTCATTCGTTTCCAATATTCGAATACCGGTTTCGGGTGTTCATGTATTCGAATACTTTTTTCTTCCAAGTAGTATTTAAATATTCGGTATTCAAATACTTTCTTTTTCCGGCATTCGTATTCGTATTCGAATACCGATTTTTAGTATTCTACCCAACTCCGCACTAACATAACATTATAATATGTTTCAATATACTTTCTACATATTTAATGATATTGATAAATATTAATAATGCCACAATAATATTGACCGTCTAAAAAGCCCAGCGCGCACTGAAGTGGCAGTGGTGGCAAAAATTAGACATTTTGGAGACCTTTATTCATAAATTTAAAATTACAATACATCCTGAAATCTACTATGTTACATAATATATTTACAACAATAAATATATACAATTAAGGCGCTTCCTGTTTGCCTTTTCAGGCTTAGAGGAAGAAAAAACAACCGAGGTAGGGTTGAGAGCGGTGTTAGCTCTTGGGTAATAAGGTATGAATGTAATGGTATTAGGAAATTAGTGTTCGCCGGTAGTGACCTTAAACACTTCTAGACAGTTTAGTTTTTAAGAATTTTTGAGTATATAACTTTTGTCTGTGCTAGCTATATATTTTTTTGTAATTTGTTGTTTCGCAGGGAAAAGATTTGCAAAAAACTTTCTTGATGTTATTCAGGTACTTCAGTTTTCAGGTACTTTATTTTAAAGACCAATGGTGCCTTACTGATTCCACACACTTTTCAAATACCATTTTACCGCTATTTTTCTTCAATGCGATCTTCTGTATTTATTTACCTGGCCGCCACATCACTTGCTTATCATTTCAGTGCGCACCCTGCTTAAGGTTGCCTTTATTTCGATGGTATATAATGTTTTGAATACAGTGATACTTCACTTTATGTCATTATTGGTCACTTCTGCCGCCAAAAATTTAATTTTATAAATTTAACCTTTAAAGGCCATAATAGCTATTTATGTATCAAGGGTGTTACTAGGACTATAATCGCCCTGAAGGTCGAAGATAGCCCGAAGGCTAGACTCGACCTGATGGGCATTATAGTCCAGTAAAGCCCGTGGTGCATACAATGCTTTATGTTTTACCCAAAAAGAGTTTTTTAATGACTAATTGCATTATTTATTCGCAATATAAAAATAAGTTGCACCTGTACCTGTATACGTAAGTAGATAATGACTGGTGTTAAGCTTGACTTTGATGATTCTGTCAGTTAGTCAGTTGGCTTTTTTATTTAACGATTTGCTCAAAATGGAAGAAATTCCACAAAATATAAAAGAAAAGGCCATAAAAGCGACCGAAAATCTTTTGCCAGTTAAATCAAGGCAACAGTATGATCGGGAGTATGGCATATTTGGTATTTGGAAAGATGCGAACGCAATTCTTCAAATAACCGAAACCGTTTTAATGGCATATTTTCAGGAACTGGTATGTTATTGATTTTATTTTAATACATATGTTTGTATAAACTTGATCTTTATTATGAGAGAAATAAAATTGGATAAGCAATAAAATTTTCATTTTAGCGCGCATTAGGGCATTATAAATGTCCTATATCATATTATATCATTTAACATAGTAAATGGTTTTAGATTATTTTATTAAGTGTTTTTGAAAAGAAAACCCCTTTCTGAAATACCGTCTTTATAGTATTAAAGCGTTTGGAATAAAATGTTCGTTAAGAATGTAAAAATATAGTTCGAAAAAAGGTATGACCATAAATAGTATTCTGAAAAACTTTTAATTTTTCTGGAGAAGTCGTAGAAAATAAGCGACAATTAATTCCATTTTCCTATGGCTACTTAATTTTTCGGGCGTTTAGCTAAATGATGGCATTCTTGATTAAAATTTAAAAAATCGTTGGTCTGCAAAGTCGGTTTCACTGACGATAGTTGAACGTGACAACGTCGAAAGAATCATAACTTTTATCGCCGCAACAATAGACACCACGTTCACTTTTTACTGCACGCTCACTCAAGTAAGAGAGAAACAGATGTCAAACGACGAGGAGATTGTGCCTCTTTGTTGCTCGTTCCGCGCTCTCGCTTGCACTTTAAGCCTTAAATGAAACGCGCGGGTAACGGTGCATGAGTCATGTTTTTTGGTGCGTGCAGCCAGGTCCCATCAAATTATAAGACGTTAACCCGTCAAAAAAAAAAATTGACAGAAGAAGTGTCAAAAAATGATATAGGTAAGTGTTATTGTATTGAGAATGTCATATTAGGGTGTCCGTTATTTCCCAAGTCGTTTTTAGCCATCGCCTGCCAAACTTTTAGTTTGAAGCCCAAAAAATAAATATCCAATATAAAAATGCTTTAAATTCCTGATATAAACCGTGCAAAAATCATGTTGCTTTTCCCATTTAAATACGATGGGATTTTTCTACTCTTTCCTTTTATTTTTTTGCAGACACAAATAAATGGAAATATCTACTATTGCATATTCTAATGCGAAATTTAACGCCTTACAAAAAAGTTCTTTACAAATTTTGATTAAGTAACTCCTTTCAGAATTATTTGGCGTCACACGTTGGGATAAGATTAAGTTGTGGCCTTTTTTGGGAATTTAATAGTAAACCGGCATTTTTAAATAATACACTTTGTATATTACATCACTATTTAAAAGATATTTTAAAACGCTTTAGGAAAATACCATATTTGATATGTTTATCTTTTATAGTTTTAAAATTATTGCTATCTAAATCTAAAAATAGTAGATATAGCGTCTATTTTTACTTCGACACTAAACTTAGTGCTTATAGCTTATGTTAGAGCTAAAGATAAAAATGAAAATTTATCATAATTTTCAGATTTGAATGGCCATATTTTTAAATATAAGACAAGACAACATAACAAATGTGGTATTTTCTTAAAGCTCTTTAAATATATCTAAATAATGGTGATGTAATATACAGACTGTTTTATATAATAAACGCCAATTTACTATTAAATTTCCAAAGATGGCCACAACTCAATCTTATCTCAACATTTGATGCTAAATAACTCTTAAAGGAATAACTTAATCAGTAATTTGTAAAAAAATAACTTTTTATAGAGCGTTAAATTTTTCCATTAGAGTATGAAATAAGTAGATTTTTCTATGCTTTTTATCTGAGAAAAAAATAAAAGAAAAAAGTCTAAAAATTCTATGTTACTTAATGGGAAAAGCAACATGATTTCGGCACGGTTTAAATCCGAAACTAAGAACATTTTTACATTGAATATTTTTTTAGGCCTAAAACTAAAAGTTTTAGGGGGCAATCGCTATAAAAATCAATTTGAGAATTAACGAACACCCTAATGTCATATACTATCAAAACAAAAATAAATATACAAGTGGTGCCATGTAAAATTTCATAGTAGCAGCAATTTTCCGGTTTAACCAAAATTAATAAAAAAACAAGTGAATAGATCAATCAATGCATCTTTATGTCAAATATGGATATACCAATTTTTTTTAAGAAGTTAAAAAGGCCCTACCAACCTTTAAAAATACCTGGTATAGACTTTTAAACTTTGGCTCACAGCAACAAAAAATATACGATAAAATCAGATCCATTTTGTTACTTCAATATTTGATTTGCTTTATTAATTTAATAAAATATTTTAAAAAATAGAGCTAACATTTACTTTTTTATATAGAGAAAAAATCTTTAAAACTATTTAGGTAATTTAGAAAACAGGGAACTTAAAATGTAAAATTAGTTTTAAAAATAATTTTCTATAGAAAATGTTTTAAAGTACCAAATTTAAACTTTTTTTATTGTAAATAATTAAAAATATAAATATTTATAATGTGCCTATTTTGACCAGTAAAACAAGCAAAATAAACATTATTTTTTAAATTCAACTATGTTTTCCTATTTTATTGTTCCTTATGGCTTTAAACCATAATTTAAATACCATGAAATGTTAATATAAATAATTGATGATAAAAACACCCTGCATTTTTTAGTAAATACTTTTAATTTATTTTTAGCAAAAACAATTTAAATAAATAATAAAATAATAAACATTAGCTCTAATATTTTTTTAAACAAAATTAAATTACGCAATAATTTTACCCACTAAAACACCATTATAAATTTAATAAAATAATAATTTATATGCAGAATATTAACTAATTTAAATGTATTACCATTTAAAATTATTCTATATTAAATACTTTTAGTATGTTATTTTAAAGAAAAACTTTTAAAACAGTGGATATTATTCTTGCCTTATTTTCCTTATTTAAATTAAAAATTGCTAAGTAATTAAGAAGTAAATCACTAAAACTACTTTTTATAAGTTTACGTTGCATTAACTACAGAAAATAACAAATTATAATAATTTTATAACGGAAAAATACTACAAAATGTTTTAAACAATAAAATATTGAAATATTTTTTTTTATTTGTAACAACTATTTAAATATAATGTTTTAAAATTATGTCCGTTACACGCTATTTTTTAAACTAAAAACAACCCTATGTATGTAAAATAAGTGCTTTTACTTATATTTCGTCGACCAACAACAAGAAAAACCTATTTCTAGCCCCCATTTAAAAGAGTATTAGATAAAAGTAGTAATATTATAACAAAGGTAACTTACCACAAATTTATCCAAGGTTTTTAAACGCTGGTAGGTCTACTTACCTAAAAAATAAAAAGAAATTATATAATTTATGTTTCTTATACACAAGGGATTATTTAAGTTAATTTATTTATTTTTAAACGACTTTTAAAAATGTATATGTCATGGTAAATCTGGATAGTGCGGTTATTATGTACAATTACCGAGAACTATGCATAATTACCAGTGCTCGTGGTAAAGATTGTAAAAACTTTCGAATTAATCACATTTACCGGCAATTATATAAAATTACCATTTACCTTTAGTAAATGTAGTAAATAATGAAATCAAACATCAAAATTACTCGCAAAAACCGGGAAATAAATAGAGGTGCTGCCAATTTAAAAGAGGCGTTACTAACTCAAACCTAACCCGACCGTAAGTTCGAGAGCGTTGGAATTTTATTTAAAAAAAAATCCACTATATACAGGGTTTGTGATTTAATAACGGATAAATTCAATAAAAGCGGGGTATTTCTTTTCGAAAAATCCTCGGACACGTCGATTTTATTTTTGGATCGGGCATATTCTGACTTCAAATGTAGATATACAGGGTGTCGCAAGAACGTTTGACAAGAAAAATATTTTTTTTTCAATGGAACCCCCTGTATATTTTTGCATTTTCGGATTCTCAGAAAAATTCTGGACATGTTTTATGTATAATGTCATATACCTATCTTCAACTGTATACGAAATAATTACGTTTAAATAATAATTTATAACACTTTATTGCAGCATAAATTGATTAATTACATTCCACATTTTTGAAAATTATTTTATCAAATGCTGGAAGTGGCCGCCATTAACAGCTCTGCAGTACCCCAGGCGATCGATAAATTCTTGCTGTACATTTTCAACTGTGTCTGGAGAAATATTCCTAATTACATTATGAATGCGTTCTTTGAGGATATCAAGAGTGTGTGGCTTATCCTTGTACACTTCATTTTTGACATAACCCCAAAGAAAGTAGTCCAATGGATTAAGGTCGGGTGATCTAGGTGGCCACTCTATTGATCCACGTCTGCCTATCCACCGATTTGGGAAAACATCATCTAGGAATCTTCTAACAATAGCAGTATAGTGGGGAGGCGCCCCATCCTGTTGAAACCATAATTCTTGATTTGGCACGTCAGGGTTATTTTCATCAGGATACAGTGTCGCAAGTGCTGGAATCAAGTTGTCTACTAAAAAGTCATGATAACGCTGTCCCGTCAAATTTCCTTCAAAGAAGTATGGTCCAATTACTCTGTTATTAATAATCCCTGCCCATACATTCACCTTTTGATAATTCTGAGAATGACTTTCCCTAAACCAGTGTGGATTTTCAGGTGCCCAGTACCTAAAATTATGCCTATTTACTTGTCCATTTAAACAAAAAGTTGCCTCGTCTGAAAAGCATATCTGTTTCACTAGTCTAGGGTTATTATCAGTTATCTCGGTCATGGTCTCACAAAACTCGTTTCTGCGATCTGGATCATCTTCTAGTAGCTCTTGAAGTAATTGCATTTTATAAGGGTGCCAATTTTTCCTTCTTTAAAAATTTTGTTACAGTCGATCTATGAAGCGTATTATCCAAAGCGAGGCTGAGTACTTGAGAGGTTCGGATTTTCATGTAATGAAAGCAGGATATCCAGTTTTTATTATTTGGAACGCCGGCCCTTCCTGATCTGCCAATATCCTTAACAGTTCCAGTCTCTCTCCACTTAGCCTCAATTCTACTGATTGTAGACTGACTTACAGGTTCTCTGTTCGGATGTTTATTGTTGAACATAATTCGAACTTCGTTGTGTGTTCTAGTTTTCTCATCACAGCCAAGCATAATTAATATTTCGATTCTCTGAGTCTCAGTTAAACGCATTGTAATTATTTTCAATTAACAATAGATTTGAAACTTTTAAATAATTGACACCTATTTGAAGTCTATGTCAAATATTCACAAACAGAGGGTATAGGTAATTGCAATGACTGGTTATAAAACGTTTAAACTGATTTGAGATGCTGTTAATGGCGGCCACTTCCAGCATTTGATAAAATAATTTTCAAAAATGTGGAATGTAATTAATCAATTTATGCTGCAATAAAGTGTTATAAATTATTATTTAAACGTAATTATTTCGTAAACAGTTGAAGATAGGTATATGACATTATACATAAAACATGTCCAGAATTTTCCCGAGAATCCGAAAATGCAAAAATATACAGGGGTTTCATTGAAAAAATATATTTTTCTTGTCAAACGTTCTTGCGACACCCTGTATATCTACATTTGAAGTCAGAATATGCCCGATCCAAAAAATAAAATCGGACGTGTCCGAGGATTTTTCGAAAAGAAATACCCCCGCTTTTATTGAATTTATCCGTTATTAAATCACAACCCTGTATATAAAACTCCAACCAAAAACGACATGTAACGAGGTATAGACGCTAATACGTGCGCGGCTGCAAGTATCACCCTCCCGCGCACCGCCCGCGTCGTTCCCTGTCCATTATAAAGCATATCAACATTTACCACAGTCACGCGGAAGTTTTATATAATTACCAGTAAATGTGGATAATTTACCAGTTTTACCATGTGCGTTAGTAATTATCTATAATTACCGGTAATTATAGGTAATTACCGAATACTTACATTTACCGTGACATATAGATTAATATTGTCATTTTAAACAGGTAATATGACTCGTGGCATGACTGTTACCCATGATTATCCACAAATTCATTACCCACGGCCGGCACAAGGTACTTTAAATGTGCATAAGTACGATGAATTTGTATATGTTTTTGACAACTTCGCTATCTAGATATGACAGCCAAGGTCATAATTTCCCAGCCATATATAGGCATAAAAATGGCCGGTACGTAAAATCGATAAAAAAATAAAATTTATTATATTCAATTAAAAACTTAAAGTATGCTATAATATCGCATATACCATGGCCGACAAATAATCTGTTACAAATCCACAACATTAAATTTAGTGTTTGTATGGATATAAATCCAAAATAAACATGTTTAAAAATGTTTTTCAGTGATATTTCAATAGGTAGTCGTAAAAAAAGTATATTATGCTACCCGAACGAAAAACTCTTGTTCTTCTAGTATGAGTTACAGCACTCGCCTGCGGGTCGTTACTGCAAAAGTCATACATGTGAAAAGTAAGTAACATTCCGCCCTGTGCTCCTATACCTGTACGTACTCCATACGCCACTGACTGGCCTATTTGAATGTATTTATTATAAAGGGTAGGTGTCTCTAAAAGGTGCAGACAATGCTACCACTAAATTCCTGAGGCTAAAATATGACGATCTAACCGAACTTACCTTTTAGTCCCTGGGCCAATAATGAAATTGACTAATAATAATACCACTTGTAAAGCCTTTTAGGAGGGTTTCTTTTGACGAGTCTACCACGAATATGCATACCACCCTACATAGAGCGGCGCTTTTACCCAGCCTGTCAATGTCAAATGTTTCGGGTGTCGGACTGAGCAAACGCATCCTTTTTTGTCGACCAAGTTTACCACAATGTTTTGCATGCAATTTCTAAACACTGTGCCAAAAATAGTTAGAGTTACAGTCACGAAACTATAAGGCCCATCGACATGTTTCTGAGTATCGGATTGGGCGGGTTTCGCAACTGTAGCCCTTACGAATTCGGCACATCGTTAGGTCTTCCCGTGGCGCAGTGGGCAGAGCTTTGATTTTCAAAGCCAGAGGTCGCCGGTTCAATTCTCAGCGGGGGAGACATATTTAAGTAGAAGTTATTTAAAAATACCGACCGTGGTGGTACTACCGCGTTGTCTAAAAGGCGCTGTGAAATGCATAACTTGACGAAACAGGGGGAACGATGGGTTAAACATCTAATAACCCGACACCCACGGTACTCTGGTATTTAGGCATATGCCTTCGTGGGATGTCAAAAAGATTTAAAAAAAATCGTTACAAAATTGCATGAAAAACATTGTGATAAACTTGTCCGACAAAAAAGTGATGCATTTGCCAAGTCCGACACCAGAAACATTTGACTTAAGCCGGCGTCTCATGCGTCCGTTTTCCGATATCCGGTAACCGAAATTTCTGTCGTTTTTATTGGCAGAAATATGGCAATTCTCATGGGTCCGATCGGCGTATCCGAAATTCGTTAAATATGTTTGAAAAAGAAGACAACGAGAAGAAGTTTTAAGTAATTAACCTCAAATTTCAACGGTTTTTTAGTTTGTCTTTTTGTAAAATTATTTTGTATTTATTTTGTGAATGCTTGTAAAAATATTACGTCCACATTTGTTTTTGTCATAATATAAACATGACATCAGAGAATTACGTGGAGTCTCTTGAAGATTTAAAAAAATGTCTCGGACCCAAAACCTTTTTGGTTTCTTTTACGAAGTGACTAGGGGCACGTTGATGTGCCGCGATTATTTTTTACCGGGCACGTGTATGACGTCACTACTGTCTACTATCCTTATTTTTACTATATTCTCCCTTCTTTTTGCACTAAATTCCTGATATAACACTAAATTGGCACACAATATTTCATTTTACATTAAAAAACCTTTTTAAAACCTGTTTTTTACTGATTATAAGCCTTTCTTTATTAATATAATAAAAGGTTTGCTTTAAATTAAGTTGCCATGTTTGAAACCACTATACACATAGGTGTATGCAAGGTTGCAGCGTTTTGGGCGTAAAAAAATAGAATTTAATAAAAAAACGTGTAAAATAACTAAAAAAGAGGTTTTTAAGGATGTTCATAAAATATTGTATGCCAATTTAGTGTTATATCAAGAATTTTGTGCAAAAGAAGGTGGAATATAGCCAAATTAAGGATAGTTTGAATTTCAACTTTGATGATGAATAATGGCAAGCTCAGTAGTGACGTCATACACGTGCCCGGTAAAAAATAATCGCGGCACATCAACGTGCCCTAGTCACTTCGTTTCTTTTATTTTTATTCTTAACAGGTAAAGGAGGGATAAAAGAAGCACATTATTAGCGTAATGAACACAATATGCTCGGTGTCTAAAAATTTCGCTATCAACAAAATCCAAATTTTATATATTTTTTTAAGTAGCAAATAAAAACAAGCAACAAGCACTGCAGTTTTGAAGAGAATTTAAAAAGTGAGGTTAAAATCGCACGATGATCGTAAAAGTTAAAATATTTTTAACTCGTACGACGTCGGATAAAAAGTTAAAATATTCGGATGAAAATTCCCGCCAAAATATTTTGACTAATAAAAACACTTTCGTACCATCGTATCGTCGGAAAACGGACGCATGAGACACCGGCTTTATACAGACTGAGTTAAAGCGTTGCTTTCATATATGGCGGAATAAATATTTGTGGTAAACTGGACAAAGGGAACCTCCATAAAAATATTTTTAAAGTATTATAATCATTAAGTCAATGTCATTACTGGCCCAGGGACTATTAGCCCAAAAAGTGGATTATTTCAAAGATACAGGGTATCAAATATTAAATCTGGTTTTATTACATAATATCTACTTTCATTAATGATAGTATATCTCTTACAGGTAATGATATTCCCGTATATATATACGCCAATTTACAGCGGCCTGTACACTATTAATTTAAGATTATAAGTGACATACCGGCTCTAACATATCCCTGTTCTAAAATCTTGATTAATTATTTTGGGACCTGGCTTAAGAGGAAGATTATCCATTAGGAGAATTATTGATTAGCTAGATTTTCTTTGATATTTTAGCACCGCTTAAAGAAACAATAAACTTACCTAAACAGGGTGTTTCATATTTGTGAAAAAAAAATTAGGTCTTATTTCTGAGCTAATCCTATGAAAAAAAAAAAAAAAAAAAAAAATACAGATTCAACACATAAAAATTTTTGTATAAATGTGTAAATATGATTTACGAAAATAAAATGTTAATTTGGTATACAGGGTTTGCAAAAACCTAAATGTGTATTTTTTTTTGTTTAATACAGCAATGACGGCAGATATTCGGAAGCGTCTTTAAAAAAAAGGTGAATTGCGGTGACTATCATATCTAGGTGCTGGATCATATGATATTAAAAAATTTAAGTTTGTTTGTAAGATAAACGTTGTTTTGAGATAACGCTGGGAGGGTTTTTAAAATTTTAATTTTTAACTTTTTGCAAGCACATCAAAGTAAAAAACAAAATTTTTGAAAATATAACCCCATTTGTTTTTATTAAAATTAGAAATATTAAAAAACTTTAAAAAGGCTTCAGCGTTACCTCAAATATTATTAAAAGATATAGTATTAAAAATTTCTAAGAGATTATGCGATAGTTTTGGTTATGATGATCACCGACTTTAAAAACGTGAGTTGAAAAAAAACGCCTTTATAGTTATACTCTTTGTAGTGAATTGAGACAACACAAAAATTGGGGTTCTATCAATTTACCACGTCACGCATTAAAAAAATAGCCTATATCATAGTTGATCAGTCCCTGTAGAGAGCCCACGTTGACTTGACAAGTTTGTCAGTGGAAATGGTAGGCGGGGTTTAAATCCTACTGGTCTACTTCGAATTTTAACTAGTGGGATTGGGTAGAAATTTATGAATAAATGATTTAAGATCCTAATTTAGATTTCTGATAAATGTTTTTATGTATTGTGTTAAGTGAAATAGTTCACTATTTTGAGTTTGTATTTATCATTAGATAATTTAACTTTTTAATTAGCCAATAAATTGGCACTTTGGCGACCATTTGATATTTGTGATAAAGATACGGAAGATTTAGATAATTATTTCTCGTTTTTATTGTGCACTTATTAAATATTAGATACGAGTAACTTAAATACTGTGTAATAATAATATGTACGTTCTTTATATAAGGTTACCACAAGGAGGTGTATGGTGAAATGAAGGCACAATATTAAAGGGATCGAAATTGAAAAAAATATATTAAAAGAATATTTTTTTATTTTATCTTTGTTATAGCTACCTTTCTTTTGCGCTACAATTTTTTTCAACGGGGCGCAAAATTTATTGTTTTCTTCACTAAAAAATTATGCTTAATCCGGCACTGAAAATAAAACAAAATAATCATATTTTAACAAATTTAGTGTAATGATTGGTTGGGAGAATATTTTTATTTGATAGATTGTAAAAGTCATATAGTCCCTGGGCCTGTAATAAAACTGATTTCATGATAATAACACTTTTAAAACCTTTTTAGGAGGGTTCCTTTTGACAAGTCTACTACGAATATTCATACCGCCATATATGGAAGCAGCGCTTTTACTCAGCCTGTCAATGTCAAATGTTTCTGGTGTCGGACTAAGCAAACGCGTCTTTTTTTTGTCGGACAAGTTTACCACAACGTTTTACATGCAATTTTTTTAACATTGTGCCAAAAATCAAGTGATACCCCAACATGTCCATGGGTCCTATGGTTTCGTGACTGTAAAAATTACGATTTTTGGCACAGTGTTTAAAAACTGCTTGTAAAATATTGTGGCAAACTTGTTCGACAAAAAAGTAACGTTTTCCTAGTCCGACACCCGAGACATTTGACAATGACAGACTGGGTTAAAGCGACGGTTAGAATATTCGTGGTGAACTCGTCAAAAGGAACCCCCTAACAAGGTTTTAACAGTGTATTATCATAAAGTCAATTTTATTACTGGCTCAGGGACTAATAGGCGTTTCTCAACACAACGAAGACAAAATTGATAAAAGAATGATTTAAAACGTTATAACAATATTGGTACAGGTGAATGCTCTCATTATCTGTTTTTAAACATAGCCAAATCTTAAATAATTATGTTTAGTGGTAATGATTAGCTGCTTTTACTTGATATTACTGGTCACCTGGTAAAACGTTAAAAAAATATATTTAAAAAAATTTTTTTTTTTGGTTATTTATTGTTTTTTTATTTTACATAATTATAACAGGTTGTTATTAATATTTAATTTACCATAATTGCTCTATTAAACTTTTAGCCCCCACCCATGCTTAACAAAGAAGCCGCCTTGAAAGTGCTTTAAATTCGGTTTTTGCTGTCTGATTAGAGATTATACAATCTTTACCTTCGTACATAGGAGCCATGGATAAAGGTGGTTACTGAAACCTCTGTATCTTCGTTAATTTTGCTTTATTATTCACAAATTCTTACACAGTATTTAATATATATATATATATATATATATATATATATATATATATATATATATATATATATATATATATATATATATATATATATATATATACAGGGTGTTCAGGTAAGGGTGTACACTATCTATACCTCAAGAACCCTTGACCTCAGCCAATTGGTAAAAAAAATTATAACAAAAATGGCAACGAGGAATCGTCCAAAAATATTTTTAACTTTGCAATGTGGCCGTAAGAAGGCGCAACTGTTAAAATAATAATACAAATTTAAAATAAGACCAAAATTTCCAAATTAAGATATAAGTTTGATAACGCCATTGGAAAGCTAAGTAAATTTTCTATGAATTCGGCTTAAACCAAATTTTAATTGGATCAATATTAAGGATGGGGAAAACAAATGAATGTTGCCATATTTAAATCGCTATATCTTAAAAACTTCTTAACCAATTTTAATGAACAAGGTGTCATATGAAAGAATATTTTCATCTCTTTTAATTAACTTTTACAGTGACATAAGTTATTTTAAAAAATAATTTAGATGGCGCTGTTCGCTGTTGTTAGAAGTTTCCTCAATTTTTTCTAAAATATCAAATGGATCGGTATGTTTTACCTTACAAATTGTAAGAGTAAATAATAAAATCTACATTTCGGCGCAAACCGCATATCGATATCTTTATTCGTTTCGGAGTTATTGCCAAATAACTGATGATAATAGAAGCAAAAACAAAAAAAAACAAGTTTAATGTAGTTAGTATCTAACAAATAAATGAAATATGGATTCAATTATAGCATATAAAAGGTGTGCTTAATATCCAAAATTTTTAACTGACTTGAACTAATTGTAACTAATATCGAACCACGAGGTAATGCGTTCTTATTTTTATTTACCTTCTTGTTCTGTCACAGCCAGCCATGAAAAACAATAAAAACATTGCGTCTAGTTGTCATGGCAATAAAAGCAGTAACTGTCATTTTGATTTGTTTGTTGTCTTGTCAAAGTAATTTTTCTTCTTATTTCCGCTATTAAAGTAAAAATGCCGCTTACAAATGAAGAAGCATTTCATATGTCACGTGTGTATTTTGAGTGTTTTCAAAATGCAGCCAGAGCTTCAGAGAGTATGCTTTGCAGTACCCTAATCAGGCGCATCATTCCAGGCACGTGTTTACTCGTTTACCAAGGCGACTTAGAGAAACGGACAGAGTCCAACCACATTCGGCTCAAATAAGGTATCGCAGAGTCAGAAATGAGACAAATATCATAAACGTTTTAGCTTATATCAATGTTGATCCACATGCTAGTATTCGCGGAATTTCCAGGGATTTGGGACTTTCAGTTGGTTCCATTCATAAAATATTGACGGATTTTAACATGCATCCATATCATATTGTTTTGCACCAGGCTTCACTGGACACGGATTTCGACAACCGCTTAAATTATTGTCATTGGCTTCTTAACATGATAAGGGACGATCGTCGTTTTTGGATAAAGTGCTATGGACGGATGAAGCCTCATTTACCAGCAATGGTACAGTTAACCTACACAACATGCATTACTGGAGTGATAATAATCCTCACTGGATGCGTGAAGTTGACCATCAACATCGTTGAACAATGAATGTATGGTGCGGAATTGTTGAAGGAAAGATTATTGGCCCTTTTATCTTTGATAGAGCTCTAAATGGTGAATTATACCTTCAGTTTTTAATTGATGATATGCCACAGTTATTAGAAAACGTGTCCCTCGCGACAAGAAGAAATTTATGGTTTCAACACGATGGGTGTCCTGCCCATTTTGCAAACCAGGTGCGTCACTACCTTGACCAGCAATTCCCTTTTCGGTGGATTGGAAGAGGAAGTTTATTTCCTTGGCCAGCTAGGTCTCCGGACTTAACTTGACTTGATTTTTATTTATGGGGTAGAATAAAAGATCTGGGAAGCATTTCGAACACATCAAATAAGTGCCCAATTTTTCTCAGAATTTTGTTTTTGTTACTTGTTACCTGTGGTCTGTTGTAAATTGTCTTTCATATTGACATGTTGTTAATTAAAATTGGTTAAGAAATTTACACAATAAAAATAAAATAAACTCGTTTTTTTTGTTTTTGCTTCTATTATCACCAGTTATTTGGCAATAACTCCGAAACGAATAAAGATATCGATATGCGGTTTTCGCCGAAATGTAGATTTTGTTATTCACTCTTACAATTTGTAAGGTAAAGCATACCGATCCATTTGATATTTTAGAAAAAATTGAGGAAAACTCTAACAACAGCGAACAGCGCCATCTAACTTATTTTTTTAAAACTACCTTATGTCACTGTAAAAGTTTATTAAAAGATATGAAAATATTCTTTAATATAACACCTTGTTCATTAAAATTGGTTAAGAAGTTTTCAAGATATAGCGATTTAAATATGACAACATTCATTTGTTTTCCCCATCCTTATTATTGTTCCAATTAAAATTTGGTTTAAGCCGAATTCATAGAAAATTTACTCAGCTTTCCAATGGCGTTATCAAACTTATATCTTAATTTGGAAATTTTGGTCTAATTTTAAATTTGTATTATTATTTTGACAGTTGCGCCCTCTTACGGCCACATTGCAAAGTTAAAAATATTTTTGGACGATTCCTCGTTGCCATTTTTGTTATAATTTTTTTTTTTGCCAATTGGCTGAGTTCAAGGGTTCTTGAGATATAGATAGTGTACACCCTTAACTGAACACCCTGTATATATATATATATATATATATATATATATATATATATATATATATATATATAACCAATTTTAACTTTGTTAGGAAAGAAAGAGGCGGGAGAACAACATATTAAAAATCAGCCAACCTAAAATTCTAGTTTTTCCGAGGTTGCTACTCCCCGGACTAATATTTATTTTTAAAATAGTTATTTTTCATTGATTTGTTCATTTGTAATCGTTAAAAACTTTCAGACAGATAGCTAATTAGCGGATTTAATCTGTGAACAGCCAGTTGCCTAGCAGCTAAACTAGTATTTTATCCCTTGGGTAGACTTTTACACAGCCCACTCGCAAAACAAGAAAACCTTGATAATTTATCGTCTAAAATCTGGCTTTTAAGAGATAGTAAATCAATTTTCTCGTCCTATACAATTAAATTTTGAATATGGATGAGCGGGTTGATGATAAATTGCTCAATTTAGTCGTCATAAGGACAAGTAATGCTAGTGGTATAAAACTGAGTTAAGAATTTATAAATACTCGTAGATTTATAGACATTAAAAAAATATTGCGCGGGATTAATTTGAAAACCTTTTATTGGTTAGGATATAGCTTAAATTAACGCCTTTTTTCTAATTAGAAGCCTTTAATTAAAGTTAGGGTTGGGTTTCCCGTAAAAAAGAACTTTTAGCAGATTGTATTATTATTTACCATTTAATGAATACAGACGGGTCAAAAATGCCTAATTGTTAAGGAATGTATAGACAATAACCTTAGTCTTTTTTTTAAAGAAATCTCTATATTTTATCATCATATTTTATTAAGCATAGGAAAAGGGTAACCGTGCTATTGCGTATGATTTTTAGTTTGGCTTTTAATTGGCCAGGGCGGGAGATACATGTAATGGCCAACTTAAGTGTACGTAATTTGTCAATATTTTCATAAAATGTAAAAAAATAGTAAACTGTTTATTTTACTTTTTAAAATAATAAAATAATAAGATTTCTTTCCGGTGGCGCAGTAAACAGAGCTTTGATCTTTGAAGCCGGAAGTCACCGGTTCGATTCCCAGCGGGGGAGACGACACCCACGGTACTTTAGTATTAAGGCATAGACCTTCGTGGAATGTCAAAAAGATAAAAATAATAGATGTAGATAACACAGATTAAATTGTTAAATTAAAGGGTAATTATTAAGTTTATGCACAAAATGTAACAAATCGTCTTTAGTTATAGGTAGAACACAATTATCAATAAATTTTACTATTTCCGAACATTTTAAAGTTTTTGGTTTGGTAAAATATTAGGATGATTTTAAGAAATAGGCCGTTAGAACGCCGGTTGTACTGGTAAAAACCTATTTTTTAAATTATTTGCTCTAGTGTTAAAAAATAATAAAAAAGTGTCTTATTTTGACCTAAACAAGTTTGGTTAAATAAAGCTAGTTTGGAAAATAAAATGATACATTTAATTTTTTTTTTTTAAATATAAAAAAGAAGAATAATTCACTTTCTTTAAAATACATGCTTTAAACTTTGAAAATTGAGGTAAGAATTAAATTATACGCACTTTTTACTCCTAGAATTTTTTTGATATTTTGTAATCTAACCTCACTTTTCGTGATTCCATCTAAGTTCTTTTAAAATTTTCTTCCATACCGCTGTTCACATGACATACGTTAAAATGAGTTTTGCGGTTATCGGACATGTAGTTGTGATCGCAAAAAAATCAGAAATTTCTTTAATAAAAAAACAATCCCAGTATAGTTGCATATACGCTACGGGGACAGATTTCGCTTCCAATGGCGAAAATTTGGCCTATCGAACGCCGGCTGGCTCGCCTAAAGCTTAGTTCATATACTTAAGAAATACGATTTACGAATTGTGGAACGGGTTAATTTAAAACTGACCAATTAGAACACGTTTCGTAGTTCGCAAAACGTACTTCGTAGTAATAAAACAACTAAGTATTACACGAGCCAGCTGGGGTTCGATAGGCGAAATTTGTGCCATTGGAAGTGGAATATGTCCGCGTAGCGTCAGTTTATCTGTAATATTTAATCAATAATTCCTAAAATCGTTTAATTTTAATGAATAGTTTAAAATAATCATTAAATAGATTGGTCAAAAACGTTTAATTTTAATAATTTATTTGGTGAATTTGTCGAAAACTTCAAATTTTAAGAAATTTCTTTAGATCTTAATTAAATAAATATGTCAAAAACCCTAAATTTTGACAAATCCATAAATATTCATTAGATGGTGTTTGAGTACTCCTCTCATTTAAGCACACTAAACAATATTGTTTTACTGAATAGGTCATACACCCCTCAATTTCTGCAGGAACGGCGTACTGTAACCGGATATTCCCTTTGAGTAAGCAAAGCTGATGAAGTTGCCTGTTAATTATACTTCTCTTAATTGCCATTACTCCCTGCTATCTTTCAACCGCAAATTTTGCTCTTAGGATTAATACCTGAAAATCATGGACTAAGTTTATTTTTAATTAAAATTAGACAATAATTAAAGAAATGTACAATTTTTAATGGTAGAGGAACCCAAGGGAAAATATCGGGATTTACTACTGCGCGCAGATTAATATACCGAAAGATATCTTGTACCCGGCCAAGTACCTCCACCAAATATGAGCCCCGTATACAGAGCCGATTGTAAAAAATAATAAGATATCTAGAAGAAGCAGGGTGAGTTAATTACATGCTAAACAGTATATATTCCACTAATCTTTTACTTTGGAAGTGACAAAAAGAATGCGGAGCGCAACAAAGTTGTAGAAAAAACGTTATTTTGACATCCTTGAGCGTGACCATTTTTTTTAATCTTGAAGAAAATAATTTAGGGATAACAAAAATATACATATGATTCTATACGATCAAAACGATTTCCACAAGCCGAAATACTAACAGTATTTTGTGACATATTTAAAAATCTATAGCCGCTTTCCTCACCGATTAAAAGGTATACATTATACAGGGTGATTCAAAAATCGATCATAAAACTTAAGGGGGTGATTCTACTTGACAAAATAAGGGTAGAGCTTCATATATATTTTTTTAAATGTCATTCGTTTTCGAGCTACGAGCCGTCAAAGTTCAATTTTTATTTTGGGTTTTTTCGCCATATTGCATTTATTTTTTAACCAATCCAGTAGATATTTAGCACACAAGTCGAGCTTTACAGGTTCTAAAATTTCAAGACAAAAGTACTTTTTTAAATACCGCCTGAGGGCACTTTACCTAAAACTTACAACTTATTTACATCATAATTTTTTTATTTTGACAGATATCGCAAAGCTCAGGGCGCCATTTTATAGACAACCAAAAACTTAAAAAATAAGAAACTCTTTATTAAAGTCAATGAATCTCACCATTTAGGCACCAATAGACATCAAAGTTTTCATCAAGTTAAGTTACTCGACACCCTTTATGTATGTAGGTCCATCTATACACCGAGTTTTACAGAGTATTTAAAATATTAATGACATTTAAAAATGTTTAGCGCCTCAAATAAATCATACATGGCTCCATCAAAAACTTTAATTAATTGGACAGCAACATTAAAGGAGTTCTGTAATAAATACAGACATTTAAGGACGAGAAAATTTTGTAAGCGGCTCAAAATTAAAAATTTTAGATTCAAAAAGCAAATTCCAAAAACTAGTAAGAATTAGAGAATTGGTCATAGGTATTTATTATTTGGTCAAAGAAAACGTTTTTTTTTTGCATAAAAGAAGACTGTCAACGGATCGGGTTTACAAAAAGACATATGGACCAAAAATTTATTTTTTCAAAAACAGTCATTCTTCATAAAAAAATTTGTTCGTAAAAAAATATGATTCGCAAAACAAATGTTTATTTTGTATACAGGGTTCGCAAAAACTTGAAAAACATAATTTTTCTCTACATTTGTTTTTCATTTTAAAGCAAAATATTATTTAAAAAAATTATTTAAAATAATGTTTATAATCGATAAAAATAATAATACAAAGTATTATTCGACTTTATAATTTGACGAAAACACCTTGTTTCCATTCGTTTAAAGCTAAAAAATTGTATGAAGGTGTCATGAGGTTAAAAACCAAAATATGAGAGATCTTAGGTCATTTTATTTTACAAATTTAAAATATTTAGTTTTCGATAATTCAAAAAATCAGTCTTATAAAACTTTTTAATAATAAGGTAACAATAGTAAAGTCATTTAAAATATTATTCAAAATAAACGTTTTAATGAATATTTTGCTTAAAAAAAAAATAAAGATAGTTCGCTCTTTAAGTAAAAACATGTCTTTAAAATTTTTGCGTATTTACGCAAAAAACCGTCAATTTAATTAAAAAAGACAAGAAATCAAATTTGTTTAAAGTTGGATGAAAATCTTCAAAAATTTTTTGTTTAAAAAGAAAATATTTACCCTAAACCCCTCATGAACGACACTGGTGACATCTTATTTTCTATCTTGTATATTATTTATTTTCTTTTACTGAAAAGGATACGTCACCCAAATTTTTTAAATACATTTAAATGGGTATAAAAGTTGTTATAGAAAACAATAACTTTTAAACAATTTTAACAACCCTTAGTTTAAACACTAAGATGTTAAGACATATGTTTGGTTATATGAAACTTTGTTTTTATTTTTTATTATAGTATCACCTCTTTAAGTTTGTTGGAAGAGTTATTTAATACCCTGTATATTTTTAAACATATCGGACCTAATATTCCTCTATTTTTTAAACTTTACAATAATAGTTCAATAAACATCAGTTTCCAAAAGCATAGATATTACATAAAATGCATTTAATATCCGCCTATTCAAGCCTTATTAAATTCATAATTTAATAAACATTTGTCTGGTTCAATGACTTTTAGTTATTCCAGTTTTATTCGGCAATATATTTCCTAGTACGTTGTTATAATAAAAGATAATGAAAGAGCGCCGCCGGTCCGATACCAATATTTGATAAAACTTTTATCAAATATCAAGAAGACTACCTTTGAATAGCTTTGATCTTTATAATATTTGATCATAAAAACTTTTTATTATATCTGGAAATTTTCCAGTTAAAAAATAAGATTAAAAAATATTAATAAGATAGAGACTAAATTTGAGCAAAATTAATTATTTTATAACTTAATAATATTAGTCTTGTCGAGATGTGAGTTGTCTGCGAAAAATAATTTTTGTAATCCTAAAAATATGGTTGTTGGCATTTTGGATTCAGAAAAATTCTGAGCAATGTGAGTTTTTTAATAATGCCACACTTATAAATTGCTATTGGTTAAAACAAAAACGGGCCAGGCAAAATTTGAAAAAAGATCCTAAAATAGAAAATTTTAGTCGGACAAATCCCGATTCCCAAATTTGTAGTTTAAATATTTATAATTTTTATTTAAACGTTGAAAATTGGGTCCCGCCGCCTTCACGCAAAGTATGCAATACAAAATATATTTTTTATAATATAAAATAATAATTTTAAAATTCGAATAAATTATATGTCATATAGACACTTGAAGGAATATAGTTTCTTTGGTGAAAAACTTCTTAAAAGTTTATAATTATAATTGTCAATTAACTCATTTTTCATAGGCTTATGTTGTCGTAAAATCTTTTGTCAAGTTTAAATAATGTACCCATATTTCTTTTCTTTTGAGAGTTTTTCGTATACCGGATGTTTCTTGCAGGTGGTTTCCCCATATAACTTTTTTAACCTTTTCGGATAGAAATTTTGGTTTGTTTGATGTATTCACTTGTTTTCTATTACTTCCGGTTTAATCGGAAATTACTTTTACATTTAAATTTTACATTGCGTCACTGGTAGTAGAGGAGCCCAAGATGCTAAATTTGCAGTTACTCGAGCGTCATAGAGACATGTTATATAATGTATACCTTTACATCGGGGCGTTAAGCGGCTATAGACTTTTAAGTATGTCAAAAATATTTTTATTATTTCGGCTTGTGGAAATCGTTCAAATTGTATTTAGTAATATATTTTTCGTTATCCTTGAATTATTTTCTTTGAAATAAAAAAATAACCACGCTCGAGCATGTCAAAATGACGTTTTTTTTACAACTTTGTTGCCCTCCGGTTTTTTTACGTCACTCTTAAAGTATAATATTAGTGGAATATATACTGTTTTGCATGTAATTAACTCCTGCCCTATCTTAAGTATCTTATCCTCACTTACCTTATCCTCACAGTAGTACGCAAGCAGTCTACTAGGAACCTTCAAAGGATGCCAACCACTCGCGTTGTCGAAACGTCAAGGATACAAAATCTACCACGACGGCCGAATGGCGAAAAAACTTAAGTTTAGCAGAAAATCGCCGCGAAAGCCATACACAGTATCTTTCAATTATTTTCTTTGAAATAAAAAAAACCAAGCTCGAGCATATCAAAATGACGTTTTTTTTTACAACTTTGTATCCCTCCGGTTTTTTTACGCCACTCTGAAATTGTCAGATTAGTGGAAGATACACTCTTTAGCATGTAATTAACTCACCCTATCTTAATCTGACGCGCACAATTTATTTTTTTATTTTTTACGATCGCCCCTGTATAAAGGGCTCATATTTGGTTGAGGTATTTAATCAGGTATAAGGTATCCTCCGGTATATTTTGACGCGCTTTAGTAACTGCAGAAATTCCCTCTTGGGCTCCCCCACCATGGTATATTTTATTTTATTTTAATCGAATATGACTTTCTAAATACAATTACACCTCATATGTTATTTTTTGACACTTTTCCTGTCAAATATTGTATTTTTTAAATTTTAATTTAGAGTGCCTTGGTTGAACTTAATCAGGTTATTTTAAGTCAAGCATTCATTTTTGGTTAAAACGAAATCGGAACCAACCAGAACTAACCAATCCACAATTATGTCAAATAACGACATACTAAATTTAATTTTTCTCTTAAAGGGTAAAAAAGTTATAGGGGGAAATCACCTTTGAGAAACAGACGGTAAGATTTAAATAAGATTTTGTTTTAACAGTTAATTAAAGGTTTATTCACTAAAATATTATAAATTTTCAACGTTTATTTAAAATTATAAATAATGGAGCATAAACTCCGGGGAGGCGAAATGTCCTACTGAATTTTTTATATATCACCTAGCTTTAATTTTTTTTTAGTTATAGCTACAAAACGGGTTTTTTTGTTTATAAAAATTGCAAGTTTTAGGTGCAGAATTAGTAATAAATTTCCATTTTTTAGATTTTTTCCGATTTCAAAACGCCAAGAACCATATTTTTACGACTACATGAAATTGGGTTCTGTTTAACAAGAATTTTATACCAAAGTAAATACAAAAGGAAAAAATTATAATTATTTTTGGGTCTGCAAACTTCATTATAAATTAATTTAAATCTATCAAAAACGCGTAAACTTAGGTATAGAACACGATATAGAAATTATGCTTAGAATCTTGTGCAGAATTAGAAAATATAATAATATATAGGGGTGTCATGAAATAAGCAAGTTGATACGCACTTTAGGTAGGTTCAAGACACCCACGGTACATTAGTATTTAGGCTTTAAGCCTTTGTGGTTTGTCCAAAGTTAAAAAAATAACCGAAAGTCACAAAAATATGATATATCTGTCATATTAAGTTCAATATTACTTAAACTTAGTACCAACATTTTAAAAATGTATCTTAAGTGGTTTTTTTTTTTTTAATAGGACATTGTAAATAACCCTGTATATTGCACATTTTTATATTTTAAATAAGTAAAAACGTTTTTTTTTTTGGCAAGAATCCCCATTTAAGCAAAATTTTAAAATTTAATTTAATATCTTTTTATGCATTGAAATCTGTTTAGTGCCAAATTAAAAATGGTTTCCGCTTTAAAGCCAACATTTTTCCCCTCCTTTGATATGCTGCTTTTTTGGCAGACATAATAAATTGACTGAGAAAATTGTTTTCTTCCGGCGAACAAATTTAATTTTGTTGAGTTAAATCAATCATACAATTTTTACATTTTGGTAAAATTAAAGTCATTAGTCATTTGTTTATTATTAAACAATTTTTATGTTTATGCAAGTTATAAAATTTTAATAAAAATTAAATAGGCACATCTTATATCTTTCTTTTTCTATGTATTGTTTTAAACTATATTAAACAGGAATAATCCTGTTGCTGCAATTTTTTTATTTTCCGATTTTTTTTTTGGTTCCGTCCCTATTTGTCTAAGAATATGTACGATAGGTCAAACCCAAAAAGTGGGTTTTAAATAAATTTAAAAATATATAATACATAAAACTTAGTGTGGTAAGATTTTTTAAAATCTTTATCTTATTTTTAAAATTTAGTAAAAAACATTTTATATGCTAAGGTATGTCCATATTAATAAATTTGTTATACCTAGATATAATAAAAGCTTGGCACATTTACTAGGCAAAGGATTGTAATATAAAGTCATATAAGCAAGTTAACATACGATTTTATAATATTAAAAAATATATACAGTGAGGATATTAAAAGTCCTCCCCCCAATGGGACAAGATATCGAGGTCAAGTAAATTTTGGGTGAAAGGGTGTCACATAAACAACTTTTTGGCATAAAAATAATTTCTGTCACGTGACCCAGTATCAAGGAGGCACGAGCAACTTTTTTCTAAAGGGAAAGGAGAGTCATGTAGCACCTCGTTTTGAAAGCCTTTTGATTCTCTAATCAACATACATTGTTTTTGAAAATCGGTCTAGCCGTTCCGGACTTAAAACTGTTTGAAATTTTACTTAAATAGTGTAAACACAATGCGGTTTTAATGACATTGGCTTGTAAGTCTGGAACGGCTGGGCTGATTTTAAAAAACAAAGTGGCGTTCAAAAGCGTCCTTAAAACAAGGTGCTACACGACCCCCTTTCCATTTGGAAAAAAGTTGCCAGTGCTCCCTTCACAGTAGGCCACGTGATAAAAACATATTTATGCCAAAAGGTAGTTAAAATATTGCCCTTTTACACAAATTTTATCCCAGTTTATTATCTTGTCCCATTCAAAAGTATTGGGGGAGAGAACTTCTAAAAACCGCACTGTATGTCTAAATTGGAGCTAAATTTCAAACGCTTGTAACTCTAGAATGAACGGGCCGATTTTTAAAAATAAAACGGCCATGAATAGAGAATTAAAAGGCTTTTAAAACAAGGTTCTACTTGACCCCCTTTTCATTAAAAAAGTTGCTATTGCCCCCTTGATACCATACCAACTGACCGAAATCATTTTTATGCCAAAAAGTAGTTTAAGTGACACCGTTTTACTCAATTTTTAGCCGATCTCATTATCTTATCCCATTCAAAAAATAAAGGGAAAGGAGGACTTTTAATATTCTCACTGTATATATGATGACATGAAACATGTTTTATTGTATTAGGCTAGAGAAAGGATTAATTAGTCATATTTAGAAAAACCACAGAATTCTTTTGCTTATATATTAGGATTTAACTAAACATCAATATATTTAATCGCTGAAAAAGGAATTATGGTGTCAAAGTAAAAAGTTTTTATAAAAATAGATTGGCATTATTTAAACAAAATCCTATTTTTTGTTAACCTAAAAGAATTCTAATTAACAAAATAATAATAAGAAAAAACAATGCATAAATTTCTCAAGCACTTAAATGAGAACAGCTTTACAAAGGGAAAAAATTATGGATTAATTATTTAAACTCTTTTACCGCCTTTTATGACAACCAAAACTAATAAATTAACAAATGAATATTTTTTTTGAAAAATGTTGATACAACTTTAATTATCGCGTAAATATCTTCTTTGAAGTGTTTAGATGACATTAGAGTTTCTAAAAAAATAATATTTAATTGCATAAAAAAATGATTTAAAACCTATGCTTACTACACTGGCGGATCGGGCATGCCAAACCCGCTGGGCGAAAGCCGAACCAATATAGAACATATCTTCAATTCCGATTATAAACGTTAAACAAAAATAAGAAATATTTATGCTACAATTAATGAAATTGGCAACTTTTTACTAAAATTTCCAGCTTTTTTTAACTTTTATATAATTTACGCTATCACTTATACTTCTTAAGATTTGGGTTAAAAGCTGGACAGCCAATTTTCTCAGTTTTTGTTAATAACTATTGTAATTTTTTTTTGCAGAAAAATCCAAAATATGTCTTTTTCTAGATGCCATTCCAGATCATTTAAGCCATGAATCATATTTTTAGGCAACTTGTAACTATTTTTCGCCGGAAATCAACTTCCTGATTAGACTGCAAGGAATTATTCGATAAAACATATCCCTTAGAGCTAAGGGTAATTATGGTATCTCTAAATAATAACAATGGTCATTTAAATGTGACCCTTAACCTATAGACAGAATTTGCTATTAAAGTTTTCCCATTTAAGGGGTCTGCTATTAGGCCATTTTATACCTAAGGATAACAAAAATATATAATTCGATACAATCCAAACTATTTCCACAATCCAAAGTATTAACAGTATTTTTTGACATATTTAAAAATTTATAGCCGCTTTCCTTACCGATAAAAAGGTATACAATATATATATATATTTTTCTTCCTATCATCTAAGCTTTGCAACCCAATAGGTCTCTGTGACGCTCGAGTAAAATTCCCAATTAGCATCGTGAACTCCTCTACTATAACTAACAAATAAATTAATTTTTAAAAAATGTTGATACTTTCCACTAGAATTCTTTAAAGTTTTTAAGTTATTATTGTTTACATTAAAAGAATTATTTAAAACCTATGCTGCAAGTTTTCAACGTTAAATAAAAATTAGAAATATTCAGAGAATTTAAAAATTGTTTACTAAAACTTCCCGCTCTTTTAGAAACTTTTACACTATTTACTCTATCACTTATTGTTTTTGAGATTTTGGTTAAAAGCTGGATATCCATTTTTTTTTCTAGTTTTTGTTAACAAGTATTGTATTTTTTTTCGTAGAAAAAATCCAAAATTCGCCTTTGTTTAGATTTTCGGATTGTTTAAGCTATAAACCATAGTATCTTAAAAGGATACCATTTTTCGCCGTAAAGCAACGTTTTCGAATAAGAATTTAAGGTCAGCTAATTTTTTCATATGTTGTTCACCTTTCTCTTTGGGATAGACCCTGGGCTGTCTGGCTGGAGGTAGTGGTTCTGTTTAATAGTTCGCATCATACTTGTACAGGTACTAATCTAAGGTTTTAAAAACATTTTAAGAAATCTAAGTTTTAATTTCTAGATAGGTTTACCAAACATAATTTTTTAATTCTTAGAGACTTTTATCATTGCTAATTATACAGTCGTCCCCCTTTAATTTCTACACTGTTCGGTATATTTTGATGAAACATGGAACGATAATATATGACCAAGGTCTGCATTTTTTGACATATCAGTAACAGCTCTAAGTGTCAAAATAACAGCTACCGCCAGCCAGCCAGCCGAGGATCTACCCGAAAGAGGAGGTAGAACAACATCAGCCAACCTAAAATTCTTGTTTTCCCGACGTTGCTACACACAAAAAATTCTAGTTTATATCCAAAACTAAAACCACTCTTGACAGAATTATTTTGTATCACCTGTAACTCCTTTTGAGCCGACATTAACAATATTGAGACAAGAAAAACACAATCTTATTTTTAAAAACATGTTCGTTTTGAAATTCAGAAACAAGTTTTGGTTTAATCAAGATAGCTTTATATCTAATCAAAAACCATTTAAGTTTTGCATAAAAAAAAATATATTATTTTCAAATAACTCTTATACTTATATTTTTCAATTACTATTGCAGTTGTCTCAAGAATAGTTTTGCTCGCTTTAATCAACTGTCTCAAAAGATTTAACAAAGTGTAACTTTTTTACTCAAATCCACTTAATTATCGACCTGATATTAGCCATACTTGGATAAAAATTATAATTCTATTTGAAAGTGCGGGAAAGAACATGCGGTGGCGCTAGCGTCGCCCAATAGCAGACGGGATTTGGTCAGCCATTTTTCCCGTATAGATGCCGTGTCTTTCGTCGCCGTAAATGTTGTGCGTTTATTGATTTGAAAATGGAAATCGAAAATTTGCTTGTAAAATGGAATGTAAGCCATTTAATTCCTATAATTAAAGGTAGGTAAGTAACTAGATAATTTATTTTTGTGTATATTACCCAACTTTTAATTTAATTTATGTACGCAACTGGTACGCTAATAATATGCATAACCTAAAAGGTACTGATAATGTCTTTAATATGACTTTAATATTAAGGCGTCTTCTTTCTTACGAGCAGCAAAAAACGTTTTGTTAATTTAAACATTTCCTTTTAAAGTTTTTTTTATATTAGTTTTAGAATCGGTACCTATGTTAAATAAATTTTTAAAATATACCTTAGACCAAAGTCGATTGATGAGATAAGGTCACGACATTCGCCAAATTGGCTAGCGCGGCTGTGACGTCAAGTCGGGCCATTTTCGGCCATGTTTGATTTTAGGCAGATCAGTGGCGTAGAATTAAGGAGGAAACAAAAAGAACTGTATGTTGTACACAAAATTTATTGGATTATTTTAATAGGCATAACCTAAAACAAAAACATAATTGTACACTATTTAAAATTTTCTAAAACTACCTATTTTTATGTTACTACTCTGTATGTATGTAAACTAGTAAGCTTCTTTATGATTTCTGCACAAAAAAGGTATATTTAGTAAGAATCAGTCTTGACAACCATTTTTAAGGTATTCACGTTTTAGTTGTTTAGTGCACCCGAAAGTGTGTACCTTCAATAACATCGTATTAGCTATAATTACAACTGCTCAGATATAAATAGCTGATAGCTAAAAACTCCTGGATACCGAGTTTTATTATAATGTTTAAAACAGAAATTATCGAAATGCATGAATAAACAATATTTATATTCCTTTAACACCCCGTATCTTCCTTATCATTAACTTTTGGATATAGGTATGTTTGTTTAAATCCTAAATGGGTATTTTCGCATAAGAAATCTGTGGTTTTTCTTTGTACCATTAATTAGCGGACACTCATCAGTATCATATGTATATAAAAACGAATGACTGAACCCTATTCGACTAAACACTATCAAAATCTCTAAAATAAAACGAGTCCGAACCAATAATATGTGAAGTCTCTAAACTAACCAAAAACATTAACAACTGGAAATTCTTGCAAAGTATACAACCAAAATAAAAATGGCAAATTTCCACAGTTTTTACCAAACAAAGCTTCGACAAGGCACGGTCTGTCATCAGCTGATAATGCTACCAACTTTGAACAGAACTGCCAACCGAAATCGTAATTCTCACACCCTCACGTCCCTGACAAAAGCTATCACCGGTCTTGATTATGCCTAAACCCCTTCTCATAAAGAAACTATGCGTTAGACAAGAAATGGACGTTAATTGTTTTTACTTTCGAAAGAAGACGAGTTGATTTTGATTGATTTGATTAATTGACAATTATTTCTAATATTTTATATTAGGGATTTGGGTGGCTGCCTGCTTTTACACTTCTAGCCACATTAAAAGGTTCAATGCAAAATTTTTACTAATGCAATAATACGTCAAAAGGATACGGTTTAAGCAAGCACAAAACGAGCACGATATCTTTTTTGAAATGTTGACATGCAGGCATTCTTTTTCTTATCTTTTCCTGCTAGTGTTGTGTGCCTATCAACCTTTTAAAAGGGCTAGACGTGTATAAATAGTTATTTTTAAAATTTAAAGATGTATTGTATTATACAGGGTGTTTTAAAAAAACATTTTTTTCAATCCATACTATTTTTCTGAAATGTGTTTAAGTATAACACTATTTCTTTTATGAAGCATGGCTCTTCTTTTTTATGTTGGACTAGTTTTGCAATCTCTTGGTGCTTTTTTCAATTCTTCCAAAAGTATTCGTATTTTCAGATCGAACAGAGAACAAAACTAATGATTTTTTAATGTTCTTTAAATAGGTTTTGCTCATATAGCTTAGGTGGTATATTTAGCAATAAACTAAAAGCAAAACAAATGATATTTTTACCATTCTGTTAATTTCAGGTGCCTGACACAAAAAGAGTTTTTATCTGTCTTTACCGCTTGAAACTTGTGGAAAATATAAAAAATGTCCGAAGAAGGTCTTATAAAGCAAGAGTAGTATCCAGTTTATTATATCCTATAAATTTTATTAATTTTTTTAAATTCTAATATTTCAGTTAAAACAATATAAAATGTGTTATACTTCTAGTGTACATTTTAAATATTTAGGGCAATATTACTAAATTATGTGTTTTTATTCTGTTTACTTTAAATAATTATTATTGCAACTGGTTTCATACTTTAAATAAAATTCAGGGCGTCCTTCCCGTAATGACATCGATTAATATAAACTACATTGGAGTCAAAAACAAAAAAAAATATTAGACATATAGGACTAAACTATTTTGTAAAATCTGACTCTTTTGATTATACCGGAAAACTAAAATTTTTAAAAATATGTAGTACTTTAGTTTTGTAGCAGTCTTAAAATATAGAACACTTTTTAATTTTTTTGCTGTAATTTATGTTATGTCAATCCATGTAATTCCCAGGCGGCACTTAAAATTTATTTTAAGATTTAAAACTATTTGCAATAATAATTAATATGCTTTGTTTAAACTTATCGAGTTACAAATCTAAATAATAAAAGTGTTTGTATAAAAATAACTATTCTTTGTTTTATTTTAAGAAAGCTTAAATATTTGGCCCGGTATAGCTATACTTATTTAAATTATAATTCAAATTAAATTAAATAAATAATTAATATTAATTAAAGGGATTAAAGGGCTATATGGTTACTCGAAAAAGATTAGTTGTTATTGCGGATATATGAATGTAAGCTTGCATTTATTCAAGATTGTTACTCTTGAATATAGCGGATATTTTTTCAGTGTCCCTTCCAGACTATTAGAGCTAAGGGTAATTATTGTATCTCTAAATAACAGTGCGCCATTTAAATGTGACCCTTAACCTACAGACAGAATTTGCTATTAAAGTTTTCCCATTTAAGGGGTCTGATATTAGGCCATTTTAAGGTCGGTTTTCTTAGTAAGGGACCAGTTTTGGGAAATACTTAATGTTATTAGAATTTTAGCGACTTAAGCAGAATTTAAAATAATTTTATTATAAAATTGCTTTTGATGGCGCAGCAAATGTACATTTTGGTCCTTATGGCAATGTTAATCTAATCGAATTAAAACGGTTGGGTGAATTAAATTTGGGCTACAGTTAAATTTAGGTCAAATTTAATATAAGGAAATAACGATATCTGTACTTTCCTGTATATTTTAAGTGTCTAATATTAAATACATTATATTTTTTTATTGTATTGTTTTTTTTAAGTTTGTAACAATAAAATAAAAAAGAATAAGTTAATGTCTTACCGTTTTTTTAAATCTTAGAGAAACAGAGAATTATCTAAGTTTTTTTATAAATCTTATTGCTTGGATATTACAGGGTATTTCACAACTTATTCGACAAACTTAACGGTTAATTCTACAATAAAAATACGAAAACTTTTCCAGACATATGTCTTAAACGTCTTAGTTTTTAAACTACTGGGTGTTGAAATTTTTAAAAATTTATTTTATTATAACTTTTATACTGATTTAGATATTTTTAAAATTTGGGGGCGCCTCCTATGCACCAGAAAACATTTTTTGGCATACGAAAAAAATATCATGGTTGTCCATGAGAGGTTTAAGGCAAATATTTTTAAATGAAAAAATAATACGCCACTGATTTATTTTTTTAAATAAAAATATTTTTTAAAATTAAAATTTAATTTCAAAAAATCTCATCTCTTGATTTTTTTTAACTGATGTACGGTTTCAGCGTAAATAAATAAAAACTATTTCTCGGCATAGTCAAATCCCTATCTATTTAAAGAAAAGATAACAAAGGAAATTTTTAACTGTAGAATAAATAAATAAATAAATAATTTTTATGTATTTACGCGAAAACCGTTTATCAAAAAAAAGTCAAGATATTATATTTGTTTTAAACTAAACGGAAGTTTTAAAAAATATTTTTATTTAACGAAAATGCAGTAGCGAACCATTTTTCGATAAAAAATATTCACCTTAAACCTCTCATGGACAACACTAGTATGTTTTTTATATGCGAAAAAGTGTCTTATGATGCACAAGAGGCATTATCCATTTTTTTAAATTATCTAAATTGGTAATAAAAGTATGATAAAAAAAATTAAATGTATTCAACACCCTATAGTTTAAAAAGTAAGACGTTTAGGGCATATGTATACCAGGTGATAATGTAGTATGGGAAATAAATTAACAAACGATTATTTAAGTAGTTTAACCCTTAGGTAGGCGCTTGCCTTTTTATAAAGTAAGTGGGCGCGCGGGAGTCAAATATACTCCCACACCATAAACATTTAATAAGCACTTTCTCTTTATATACATTATAAACGCATAATTATATTTTTATTTGGAAGTATTTTCTTTTATTGTATAATTAATTAAATTAAAAAGTTGCCAAAAAAATTTCATTTTAAAACATTTATTTGTAATTTTATTTAAAAACTGTCGTTATTTTATTAAAAGCTGACGAACGGCAATGCGAGAAAGGCAAAAAAATTAAAAAAATTAATATCTATGAGTACATTTTATACTTTACCTAAGTACTACGTTTATCAAAATAAATTATGAGTCCAACAATTGGTTTTGTAGATAAACCCTCATAATAAAAATTTAAAAAATATATAAGCATTATCATTATATATAATAAAACAAAGTTGATTAAATGTGCGTGCCGATAAAACTTGAAAAGGAGTCCCGATACGATAAAGGGACTTATATGGTGTGATAGCCCTTTATCACCCCTCGAACAAGAAAGTTCCCGTTTTACCCTAAAGGGCGTATTTTTAAAGATATAAGGACTCTTCCAACCCTTCCACTTGAAAATTAAGTGTAGTGGCGCCATCTGTTGTCGAGTATTTGAACTTCATTCAGAACAACGGTTATTTGGGTCTCATATCAACTCCCGAGCAAAGCTAAGTAACTTAACACATAGACAATTTGAGGAAAAGAAACAGTCTAACGTGAATATCCGCTTGTAAACATTTCTGATTGGATTAGTCCCGTACATTCTTTTTTGTTGCTTTACTTGCCGATATCTCAATACCTATTTGCTTAACTAGTATACATATTGCTAACTAAGTTAGGAGGCGCGTGGGGATCAAATTGACCCAACCGCAAAAACGTAAAATTTTTAAATGATTGATGTTTTATTTTTTGTAGTTATGAATATATACCTAACAAGGTTTTAGATAGGTCCCTAAGGATTTTTCCTAATTGTAAAAATTTTTAAAATTATTACAACATTGACAAAGCTGTAGGTCAATTTGGCCACCGCGCGCCTTCTTAAGGGTTAAAGACAAAAGTTCATGTAAATATTGTTTTCAGCAATCTATTCATTTTTCAGATACGCGGTTTTAAACATGTTTTTTAGATATATACTTTGCCCGATGTTTTTGAAATTTAGTGGTTTTAATTAAGAGCAGTGGAGTCAAGAGCGGACCTTTAACGATATATACGGAATTGAAGATATTGTGTTCTTTATTGCTTTTTTTTTCACCCTTTCGGGGTCATCCCACCCAGGTCCGACGACCCCCCTAGGTGGTGCACTGCAGCCTAAAGGCTTATTGTACCTTGACCCCTACTCCTTCCCATTCACACACCATTCATTCCATAACTTGGATGGTTGTTGCTCGGTCCGCATCCCCGAGCAGCAACACCGTGTGCCGTTGCCCAAAACACCGCTGTCGCCGGACACCCATCAAATTATGGGCGCGCATTCCACTGCTTAACTTCGGAGATCGACGCTTGCCGATACAACCGAAGCCGCCACAAGCGCGCCTTCTTTATTGCTTAGGTGAATTCATTTATTTAATGATTATTTGTTGGGTGCTCGCCAAAAAAACACTTTGCTCAAAGCAAAATAAAGAAATAGCCCCTCAAAAGTCAAAAAAGAAAATAAAATATTAAAACTGGACGATTCGGTGGCCAGCCTGCCACCTCGGTTGCAAGTCTGCCACGTTGTCAAGATAAAATTTAAAAGCTAAGTAATGTTTAAGATATATATTTTTTAATTTATGTTTCAACTTTAGAAAATCTGGAAAATTTTCTTTTGACTTTTGTGTTATGGGAAACATACATAACTGGTGTATTTATTAATTATATACTTTTGGTTTCCTGTTTTCTTATTCTAGTTTATCTTTTTTTTGTTTTTGTTTTAAATTTTTTTCTTATTATGTTTTACGCAACGCGTCCTCTTTTGGCGTATACCCAACAAAATACCATCAGATATATTGTATGTCTAGAGATGGGCTTTACAATAGGGAAAATGAACAAAAAAATTACATGTTTAAGAAAGTCATGTATGGTAACTTCATTTGTTAAAAAAACAATATTC